>VZTL01035471.1:0-14500 GCA_013400535.1 Scopus umbretta | reverse complement strand
GGCCAACAGCATCCTGATTTGTATCAGGAATAGTGTGGCCAGCAGGAGTAGGGAAGTGATTGTCCCTTTGTACTCAGCCCTGGTGAGATTGTACCTCGAATACAGTGTTCAGTTTTGGCCCCCTGAGTACAAGAAAGACATTGAGGTGCTGGAGCGTGTCCAGAAAAGGACAACAAAGTTAGTGAAGTGTCTAGAGCCCAAGTGTGATGTGGAGCAGCTGAGGGAACCAGGGTTGTTTAGTCTGGAGATAAGGATACTGGCCTTATTGCTCTATGCAACTACCTGAAAGACAGTTGTAGCGAGGTGTCGGTCTCTTTTCCCAAGTAACAAGTGATAGGACAAGAGGAAGTGGCCTCAAGTAGTGCCAGGGGAGGTTTAGAGGCTTCCCAGGGAAGTGGTTGAGTCACCATTCCTGGAGGTACTGTAAAAAAGATGTGTAGATGTGGTGCTTAGGGACATGGTTTAGTGGTGGGCTTGGCAGTGTTGGGTTAACAGTTGGACTTGCTGATCTTAAAGGTCTTTTCTGACCTAAGTTATTCTATCATTTGATGATTCTGTTTTGCAACTAATTGCAGCTAATTTCAAAGCACTCAATGCACTTCAATTTACTTGCTGGTAAAGGCATCTAATCTATATGGTCAGAATAGATGACTTATAAGCATCCCACCACAAAAATTAAATAACTCTTCCTTGCCCTTTTCATGTCTGTTTTAAATATTGAAAAGGTAGATCCACAAGAGAAGGTAAAACAACCAGGATTCCAGGCCCAGGAAAGGCTGCAATGTGGTCTATATGAATTCACAAGACAAAACGACAAAATATTATCTGCAGATAGAAGTAAAGAATAGGACAGAGGGAATACAGGACTCACATTAATGGGAAAAATTGTGTTTCTGTGTATGATGGAATTCAATGACAAGTATTAGAGGCAGTGTTAGACTAGTATTAGATGCACTGTCTAAGAAGTAATGCGTAATATAAGGTCCAGACTGTATCCTAACAGGCATGTTAAAAGTCCATTGACTGAATTTCATATTCATATTCATAGCACAAATAAAATTACAACATTATTAAATATCAATCAGAACAGATTAAATTATTAAATATCCAGCAGAATAGATCAACTATCATGAAGAAAAGCTGGATATAAGAGAATCAGAAACTCATATATTTCCCGTAAACCCCAGGAATTTTGGGTGAGCTCCCAAGGGGTTGAAGGGTAGAAAATATGAAAATCAAATAATGCTCATGGATCAAGACTGTAAGAAAGTTTATACATCATCTGGGCATTAAAAACCTTAAAAAAACTCAGAAGAATTGATGTAATATGTTGCATCTGAATACCTGATGTACTGGCCTTTTAAGAGTCTGAACCTACCATGACTGCTGAAAAAAGTTTTAGAGAAAAAGACATGGAGGGAAAAGTGGTTAGAAGAGAGTTATAGAAACATTTTGCCTGGTTTTATTAGGTAGGCACATATAAATTAGGTAAGGATATTGCAACAGATAAAATAATATCTAACAGAAAGAAAGAAGACACAAGGACAGAGAGTTTTAGTACTGCTGTGACAAGAAACCTGTGTTACAGAAATATGTTGCAGCATGTACACAGACCCAGCAATAACAGAAAGATGGATCTGAGCAATAAAGGGTCAGTAAAACTCCACTTGATTATCTGGGCTTGACCGAATTACTATTAGGGGAGATATCTAGTGTCTCAGCTACAGATTATATGACAATTGCTGCTGAAGCTGCTCCAATCTTTTAAATAATCTCATTAAAGAGGGTTAATGGACAGACTTAGTTCTACCACATGGACATTTTTGTAGAAAAGCTGCTCATTTACTGTAAGAACGAATGCAATGACAAAAAGTTTGATGGGGTGGTTTGTTTTTTAGGATTTTAAATGACATTTTTCATTTCAGAAAGTCAACCTTTGAGAGTTTCAGGGAATGAGTTGATGAAGTAAACTAAGGAGCTTAGTGTCACCTAGGATTTTTCATTTCCATATAGATATTGCTTGTTTAATCTCATGTCATAAACCATAGGGAAAGCAATGCAAGAAAGGACTCTGAACCTGAGGAGATGACTAACTCTTCCAGTAATCATGTTAGGAATAAACATTATGCAGTGATAAAATAAATGATTGAAAAGCAAAGAAAATATAGCTTAAAAGTCAAGAGGAGAAAGAGAATATACAAACTACTTCAAATAAAATAAACTGGTCTTTGCAGAAGATATTAAAACAAAAAGGAAAAGATTCTATGGTCATATAAATTAAAATAAATAAAGAAGAAAGGAAGATTGTGTGCTATACAGTGGCATTTAAGAATAGGTTAGCCTTTAAAAAAGAAGGTTCCCAAATTGATATCTTGCTTTAATTTTCAGTAAGGAAGAGGTAATGAGAATGAGGCTATGGAAATGACTGCAACTGAAATAAAATTCAAGGAGCTCAGTACATTCAATTAAAGTAACTCAATATTCTCAGTTCTCAAATTCTGAAAGAACTGGTATGTGGAAATATATTCCCATAACAAGAATTTAAATAGGAAACATTTCAGGGCAGATGATAAACCATTATAATAATGCCTAAGAATTTGTTTAGTCATTTTATAAAAACTCCTTAATAAACTTATAGTAAGAATCATCATTGTCTTCAAGGCTAATTATATAAGAGAAATATGGAGGAGTACTAAAGATGATCATAATAAGTGATCTAATTGGGAAGATATGTTTTCATAGGAACATACCAGTGGTATTATAGGCACTTATCACTTTTTAAATAAGAAGATTTTTCCTTTTTTCTTAGGCCTAAAATAAGGCTGAAAGAGATGGTAGTGTTTAATACACAAGTCAATAAATAATAAATCAATTCTTTACACAGACAGGGATCACAATAGCAAAACCAGTACCTGAAAGAAAAGAGGGCTGCGATCCTGTGAAGTAGAACATAACACTAGTTACTAAATAGTGTGGCAGGGTAGAATGCTTAGTCATAGGAGAGAAACCCTGCAGTACTTCCAGAAAAGGAGTAACAAAAAGTAGGAATACAACACCAATTAAAGGAGGACTTAAAAATTTACAGACCTGGGACACTTCTAGGAATCTCATAGTATACCAATTCATAGTTGATTAAAGGCTCTCTTCTAGCACTTGCCACTTAATTTTGACAGTAATATCATGAAATATTCAATTTTGCTTGTTTCTTTAAATTATTTTTATTAGTTTACCAAGCCTTTTTATTGATATATAGTTTATAGATGTATATTGCCAAATTATTTTTTATAAATATCTTGTCTGAATTCCCACATAACACAATGCATCTCTTTCATAGACCTATAAAGTCTTGAATTCAAGACCTGGAATGATGGAAATCCCCGTATCTCTTGGTTTGCTTCACCAAGCAATCAACCTCAATAGTAAAAATGAGCACTAGATTTTCAATATGGACTTCTTCAGCTACAACCACTGAATTGCATTCTTTTGTCTAATAGATTAAATACAGCTGTATCTTTTGCCATCTTTTCTTTTTCACCATAAATGGATAAGTTTTGTCACTGTAAGGTCTTACCAAGGGCTGTGAAACCTCTATATGAAACCTGTCACAGTCTTAAGCTATTGCGAAAAGTGAAACACTTAGCCCACTTCAGTCAAACTGTAGAACAAAAAGAAGCCAATGACTAAAAAGAAAACACACAGACCAAAGCCAGCATATTGTCTGGTTCAAAACCAGACATAGTTATCCAATTTCAAAATGTACTGCGATAGGAATCACTGGAATCTTGCTCTCCTCTACAGGGGTTAATCTAAATTAGAATATGTAAAATTAAAGGCAATAAGTAAGACATAAACTTTTTGGTAATATCATTTTTACAATTAGTTTATAGCATTTACAGATATCTATAGTAATTTCCATGTATTTTGGAATATTTATTTTTAGAAATGGCACAGGGTATTTTGCAGAATGTTTTTAAGGAATGTTTTTGTCAGCATTTAAAATATGGCATTCACCTATTTAAGTTAAGTTTAAAAAGAACCTATAGCTGACCTAGTAAATAAATAAATGTGTCAAGCCCCCAAAACAAATATTAAGAGATTAATTTGTAAAAAGGTGCTTTCCCAAAAGACATACTTTAGCCAGGCTCAAACTATCTTGCTTCAAACACAAATTTTGAGAACCCATATAGGAATAAGTGGATAAAAGTTAGGTATCTGTGATAAACAGCCACATTAAATACTAGAATTAGACACTTTAAATCTAGAAGTGATAAATTTAAGTATCTGCCTTTGTCAAGCACAGTACTTGTCTGAAAGTGTGATAAAAACTTAACTTTTCAGGAAGTGAAAAATCAAAATCAATCAATCTCCTGCACTGTGGCTAAAAGCTAACATAGTCCATCTGATTTTTCCCCAAGAATGGAGGCAGAAACCTGTAGCCACAAGACTGAGCAGCTGCTTGTACAACAATATGGTCTTCAGGCAAAAGACTACGTCATATATCGCTCTCATTTGAAGTAGCATATTCAAATAAAAGTGCATTTGACAGTTTACCACACTCATATCAGATCAAGAACAATATTTTTTAAAACTTACTGAAATATCTTATTGGGGTATTTTAAAAGTGTTGTTACAAATATTGTACTAAGCTCTGAGTGATGCTTTTTTAAGAAACAAAGCATCTCAATCTTTCATCCTAACAGTGTTTTTTCCTACAACACCAGTTCACCAAGTTTTATTTTTATCATGCAGAAAACAAGTACCTTAGCTCACTGAGAGTTCAAAAAGTGTATATTTCACAATGTAGCAGAAAGACAGTGGGTGAGTTTCTGTTTTCTGACTTTTTTAATATTTGGTAACCCTGTACATCTAACCTCAGCAGGAATAAGTGAGTAAGTGTCACTCCCAGTCCTGTATTTTCTAAGGCAATAGGTTCCATTACATACTTATTCAGCTTGCACACAATCACCCATCCAGGCTGCCATTTTAAACTTTTTATTATCATTCAGCTGGTTTTGCTACTTTTCTATCAGATACTTCTTTTGTTTCAATAGTAGCTGCAGTGCTGCAGGAGAAGATTTCGTGCTCTGCTATAGCACTTCAATATAGCCTGAGAATGCCACCTTCATGATGCTATTCTGCTCTGGAAATAAGAGTTTCCAAGGTGAGAGGCTGACATTTCCTCATGCTTTATAAGAAGGACTGAATTTCTCCCATGATGTGCATCTTGACAGGAGTCTGAATATATGGCAATATTTAACACACTACTGACTATGTTCACAACTTCAAAAATATTACATGGCCTTTCTACTACCTTTAACAGTTAAATCTTTTCTGGGAAAAACAACACACGAACACATGTTTCTACCATAGTTTTTGTTTACAGATGCAATTTCTCAGAGTGTTTTTAAAACCAATAGTATGAACGTGTGAAATAGAAAGTTGATTCCGTGTAACCATTTTTGCTACCATGGAACATAACTCCCAGTAGAAGTATCTGTTCTGTTGTATTTGAAAGATATGAATATATAGTGATAGGCATTTTCAAAACCCTAGATAAACAACAATTGATCAGGTGTACTGGCTCTGGCTGGGGTGCTCTATGCTGTATGGGGTGCTAATTTTGTATGGTGTTGTGTTTCAGATTTGTGACCAAAACAATGCTGATAAAACTATAATGTCTTTGCTATTGCAGGGCAGTGTTTGGACACCATCAAAGCCTTCTCTGTTTCTCACTCTGGCCCCTCAGTGAAAAGATAAGGGGATGTGCAAGAGCTTAGGAGGAAACAGAGCCAGGCAGGTGATCTGACCTAACCAAAGAGATATTCATGCCATATAATGTCTTGCTTAGCAATAAAGAGGGAAAAGAGGGAGTTTAGGGGGGGTTAGCCATCTTTTGCTGGGGAACTGGCTGGGAAGTAGTCTACCTGTGGGAGGTGGTGAGTGATTGCCTTTGTTTCACTTGTTTCATTTTTTCTCTTCTTCCACTTCACTTATCAAAGAGTTTGTATCTCGATCCACCAGTTTTCTTATTTTCATTCTTCCTTTCCTCTCCCTTGTCCCACTGTGGGGGGAGGGGAGGAGGAGCAAGTGCGCAGCTCTGTGGATATAAATGGCTGACTCTCATGGTTAACCACAGTGTCAGGATATACAGAATACTATAGCTTCTTCAGTAATACAGTTTCTACTTAGCTATGATTTTGGGGGTCTCTGATTTAAACAAGAAATCAGCAGACAATTACAATTTCAAATAGAATTGCAGAAGTCATGCTGGGCACAAGAACCTTTAAAAATTATGTGTATGTAGTTTTCAATGTCATTCTAATATAAAAAAGTGTGTATGTAAAACCTGAATAAAGCGAAATGCAGTGTCAAAACTCGTGACTTAATCTGCTATTTAAGAATTTAAAAAGATGTAGTTAATAAAGTTTCCTTCTTATAGTAATACTCCAGCTCCCTTTGTGGAATTATTCCACACTGGCAGGAGGTGGCCAAAGTAATAACCCAATCCACAAATTCATGAAATATTCAAATTAAAAAAAATGTATCTGACAAAGAGGGGGAGAAACATTGCTATATCATTCCACTCTTGCATTTGCAGATATTTGAGCTATCTGTACTTCTAGCATGTTTCAGCATATTACAAGCTCTTTATAATGTATTTTCTTCAGATTTTATTATTTGTTATAAATAACAGATGTTAAGTCACTTTTTGTAGTCTGTTGATGAACAGATTTAATTCAGAGACTAATTCAATCTTACACTTTCTTGTATCTTTGGAATTCATATCCCAGCCCTGTGTTACTGAGTAAACATGAACATCACACTCAAATATTGGCTGCACGATACTGAGTGACTACACTGTATGGTAACTGAATGGGGAGAGGGAGGAAAAAATGTCTCAGTATGTCTTTGCAATCAGTACTCAAAACTATCAATAAGATATCTAAGAAATTAACAAACCTCATAATTTTGATTATTCTAAACCAAAAACCTCATATACACACAATATAGGAGCGTGAGATACACATCTCAGTTTATGATGCAGACATTGTACATCTGCTCAAAATGTACAATCTTTTGGATTATTGGTTTAATTTGAGAGAAGAAAGGCAAAACAGAAGAAAACATATAGGAGCTAGATCAATGAAAGTAGTTTAAAGAATCTTTCCAAAGCTTTGTTGCTCAAAGATGCTACCCAACCACTAGCTATCCCTCAAGGAAACTACCTTTCTGTCAGAAAAAGTTCCCTAGGCACTTACGTTTCTCCCAGCAGAAGCACACAGGGTCCTTGGAGTCTTTTTACTGAGCCCTGTTGTAGAAAGCAGTCACTGTTCTCCCTCATTTGTCTGTGTATAAACTAGGAAAAATTCCTACATCACCACTGGTGCTTCTCCCCTTGCCCCTATTCCAGGCATGGATTTATCCATGGACTACAGTCTTTTAGGAGTATATCTGCTTCAGTGTGGCCTTATTTATGAGCCACAGTCTCTTCAGGGGTGTACCTGCTGTGTCATAGATTTATCCACAGCCAAAGGTGCTTTGAAGTGTTCCAGCACGGCCTCAAGCACAGCCACTGGCGCTTCAAGATGTACCCGCTGTGAAATGGACTTACACATGGAAACATATTCTTTGAGGCATACATTCTCCAGCGTGGATATATCCTTGGGCCACAATCTCTTCAGAGATATATCTGCTGCAGCACACATATGACCACAGTCACAGACCTTTCAAGATGTACGTGCTCTGGCATGGACTTATCCACAACCACAGATGGTTTGGCATGTTCTGCTCCCATGTGGACTTGTTCCACAGGTCACAGTCCCTTCGACTCATATTAACAAATGGGTTCCAACCTGTCCAGTACAACAGCACAGGAAAAGCAGCAATGTCCTGGCCATTTGCCAACCCAGGTGCACAGCCATTGCTGTTAATAAAATATTACCAGGCACAGCAGAGTAAGATGATAAGCAGCACAGCAATACAGAAAGAAGCAAAAACAAAAAAACAGCAACCAGTGAGCACTTGACTAATAAACAGTAAGGCAAGAAGGCCCCATGGCAAGGACAAGAGCTTGCCAATAAATAGCTAAGAGCTATAAATGCAATTTAACATATTCCAACCCAATCTGCCGTTATCTCAAACCCTTTGAGCCCTACATTGAGTGCCACAAAGGACTGTGGTGGGTTTACTGTGGCTGTCCACCAGGTGCCCACCAAGCCACTAATCAGCCCCCTCCTCTGCTCCTTCCACCGGACATGGCGACAAAACATGACAAAAGATTCATNGCCTGCTGTGATTGCGGGGAGACGGCCTGCATCACCGGTCTTCACCAGGAGTTGCAGGGGAATCTCTGCTCCTGTGCCTGGAGAAGCTCCGTTCCCTCCTTCACGGACCTTGAAGTCTGCATGGCTGTTTTTCCCACGTACTCTCACTCCTGTTTCCCAGCTGCTGTTGCGCAGCAGTTTTTACCCCTTCTGAAATATGTTATCACAGAGGCACTAGCACCATTACTCATTGTCTCAGCCTTGACCAGCAGCTGGTCCATCTTGGAGCTGACTGAAACTGGCTCTGTTGGACATGGGGGCAGCTTCTGACATCTTCTCACAGAAATCACCTCTGTCGCACCCTAACTACAAAACTTTACCATGTAAACAAAATACATCACTGTATTGGGTCTGGCTGGAATGGATTTAACTTTCCCAATAGCAGCCCTCATAAAGCTGTGCTTTATATTTGTAGCTAGAATAGTGTTGATAACACACCAGTGTTTTGTCTACTCTTGAGCAGTGCTTGCACAGAATCAAGTCTGTTAGGCTGTTACTCCAACTCCTCCCACAAAGACCAGTAGGCCAGGAGTAGACAAGAGGTTGGGAGGGGACATAGGACATAGCCAGGACAGGTGACCCCAACTGACAAAAGGGATACTCCATGCCATATGACTTTGTGCTTAGCAATAAAAACTATGAGAACGGGATATGGGGGATATTTGTCCTTAAGGTGTTTGTCTTCCTAATCAACTCTAGGCACACTGAAGCTCTAATTCACAGGCAGTGGCTGGACATCACCCAATGATGGGAAATAGAGGGTAATTTTTTTGTTTGCTTCCTTTACTTCCACATGTGCTCTTTGCTTTTCTTTATTAAACTGCCTTGAACTCAACCCGCGAGTTTTTCATCTTATTTTCTCTCCCTGTCTTGCTGAGGAGAGGAGTGATAGAGTGGCTTGGTGGGCAGCTAGTGGCTAGCCAAGGCTAACTAAACACACTCACCAATGGAAAGCAAATTAAAAGTAAATTTTGACTAATCACTGAATATATAACTAACATTTTTCTACTGTCGAACTTTTGTAGTTATTTTACAGATTAAGCTTATCCAGGCATTTTTGGGAAAATCAAGGGGACCGTACAGCACAAGTAATGAAACAGTAGATTGTCCTTTGGAGTATGAAGCAAAAGGAAGAGCTATTCACTCAACAACTTATGATTTCAAGCCCTAGTGATGTAAAGATAAATTGTCTTTTTGACAAGTTTAGTTGTCCCTAAAGCCAGCATAAATCTACTACTAATACTTTATCTCTTGGGCATAAGGAAGTTACAGCATTAGACAGTTTTCTGCAAAGAGGGTTTTAGTAACTTCATGCTGTAGTTTATCATTGGAAAACACTAGAAAAAAATGAAGTTGCCTTTTTAAGGCTTGATTGTGTTACTGCAGCTCTAATTTGATACTAACTATTAGCTGCAACATCAATTTCTCTTTTAGTTTTATTAAACCACACGCTACCAATGGACTACCTAATCACAGGAAGATTAAGTGCCTGGCAAAATGAGTTTTATGGAGAAGAAGCTGCAATTAGTAAAAGTTGTATGCTCTTTTGTGTTTCTGCTAGACACGGGAACTCTGAAACTTGAGGTAATATTAGATATGTTAGAGTGTTTAGTGTTTTGTGCTCTTGTTTTTTCTTTTTTTTCATGTGATGAGAAAGATATTTGAGTTAACAGTGTGATATAAATAAATGAAATAGATAAATAAATAAACATGACATTTTCAAGCTACCCAGTGAAATGGGTATTTATCTACTTCATAAATATCAATTTGCACATTTCTTTTTAATCTGTCAGATTAAATCATTAAATTGAAGCTTCAACATGAACTCTATTAAGGATGATTTAACCGTGCAGGTACTTCCTAGGCAAATACTTTTCTTTTTTGAGATATATAAAATGTTGGCTACTCTGGCAGCATAGACTTTGTTTTCTCTGTCAAAGTGGAATGGAATTAACTGGAAAAGTATACTTAATTCCTATTAGTATAACTGAAGAGCACTATTCTCTTTAGTTTTTGTAGCACTTCAATAATGGAGGGTCATTAGGTGTTTTCAGTGCAGTGTTCTTTATGATGCACCTGGACTCTTAAAAAAAGGAAAAAAAAAGCTGATACTTGTAGAAATTAGCTAGTGAATAATCATACTGCACTAAATCATATTTTGTTCTCATTAGTTTGTATTTAGCCTATCAGAAGTAGAAGAGCCATACCCTAGTTTGATTCACAGGATCTTACAAGAGATAACTGCTATCTTCAAGAGTTATTAATCTCTATCAGTGACAGGTCTTCTCAACTTTTAATTTCAAATGTCACACCCAGCCAATTTTGGTTGAGCCTGGTTCAAAACCTGATTATGGAAGTTTTCAACTGGCATTAAAAATTCTTATTTTAGACTTTTTCTGTTACTTTCTCATGCTTCAACCCAAAGCTCTGTGCCTTGGTTTCTACCAGTTAATATTTCTAAATTCTGCCCTGATTTCTAGTTTTTGCATACTGGATGGCTGTATACAGTGCCACTCCATGCTCTGTGGTTCAGTGTCTGCTCTACTACCATATAGTCTTAACCACAATCACAGCTGGCAAGCAAAATTTGGCAAGTTTTCTGTATCATCATCAGATATTCTACAGTTATGAAATGAAATGTAATTTTTTTAAAAGTAAATCTACTAGGTTTTTTTTTCATTTAACCAAGATAACCCACAAATATTAGTAGAGGTAATTAGCTTTTATTTTTAATTACATTTCTGAGGAGGTACAAGAGACTGGGTATGGATTCAGGGACTCTGGAGGACATCAGTAATTTCCTCATAAGGTATAATAATTTCAGAGCTATTTCTTAATAACAGAGCAGTAGTTTTGTACAGCATTACGAACAGGACAATGTCCCAGATCCCAGAGTAGAATCATGACCTTTGATATCTGTCTCATCCCTTATGGATATAGGGCTCACCCCTAGGACTACAAAATGTTTTCTTTCTTGTATTTAGGCTTTGGCTGTTGCTTCTTATTAGATCAATGCAAATGAGGTCAATATTGAGTCCAAACCTGGATGTAGAGAATGTGATAGAACTATCATAGAATCATAGAACTAGAAAATCACTAAGATTGGAAAAGACCTCTGAGATCATCTAGTACAACCGTCAACCCAACAACATGCCTACTAAGCCATGTCCTGAAGTGCCACATCTACACATTTTTTGAACACCTCCAAGGATAGTGACTCACCATCTCCCTGGGCAGAGTATTCCAATGCTTCACAGCTCTTTCAGGAAATAAATTTTTCGTAATATCCAATCTAAACCTCCCCTGGTGCAACTTGAGGCCATTTCCTATGACATGTTACTTGAAGAGTTGAATGGAACTGCCACAAGAAACAGTAGCATATCATAGCTCTTCTTTTGTCATTTTGACTACACTTCTTTTGAAAATGGAAAAATAAGCTTCAGCCTGTTCTTATTCAGTATTGCACGCAGCTCGTGTGGTATCTGGGACCTTCTGCAAAATCAAGAAATCATCAAGATCAAACATATTGTTTCAGGCTTGAAACTACTAACAAATGTTTTCAGAAACAGTGAGGCCTGCTATTCACTGAGCCTGAAGAATTATGTTTATTTAATTACCTGAAGGAAAAGTTTCCATTTCTACATCTGTGTATGGTGTATGGCCACATTTTCTTTTAGTATTCTGACAATAAGTTTAAGATCTTTTTTTGCTACCATACTCAATATATTTAATTATTTCAAGAATTCCCAGTAAACATAAAAGGAGAAAAAACCCACCCTAAAGGATTAGAAAAACCTTCAGCTCAGATGACTGAATAATTTGGCTTTGGTGTTCCTTGACTTCCAGCCACACATGGATCATAGTGTGTCATATCAGTAAGATATGATGACAGGCTTAAGGTATCCATTAAACATCAGATTAACAGATAAATGGGTTTATTGAGACAGATTGCATAGGAGGTTTTAAAGTAGAATTGTGGATAAAGAAGGTTGTTTCAATAAAGCAACAGTCCTCAATTAAAGCAAAGATTAAAACAAAGTACTCTATTTTCTCTTGGGACTTGTAACATTTTACTTGTACTACTTGTAACTATTTTACTTGTACACAATTAATTGCTTTTTTATGGTTAGTAAATAAATTAACCTTAAATCTGAGGATGTATTATTTTATACTCTCTTTAACTGAAGACAGCTGTTTTACCGAAACAAGTTGGTTTATCCTCTAGTAAGAGTTTATGGAGTCTGTCTGCATAAAGTACATTATAGAAATCAACCTATAGATGCTTAGCAGGGTAAAACTGGGATTAGAACATATCTATCATACAGATATTAATAGCAAATGATCCCTGAACAAAATAGCTAATGTAAAAAACAATGCTGAGAAAGAAAACGGTGATGTAGGAAGGTGAACTCCCAGTGTCTACAACGAATTACCAATAGATGGAATGGAGAATTGGATTTTCTGCAGAAGTGCACCAACTCCAGCTCTTGTTTCTTTTTATTTTTAGACCTAAAGAGTATTTGAGGTTTGGTTTGGTTTGGAAGGGTGGTAGGTAAGGCTGTTTTAAAGGTAAAAAGAAAGTAGATGAAAAGCTGATACTAAAGTCTTGTGGAAGTGTTATTTTTAAGAGGTAGCTCCAAGATCTCAGCACCAAGACTGAATACAGTGAAGAATTCTCCAAGAGTGATGTGGGAGGAGTGGAATGACTGAGGATGCTCATGGACACAGAGTGACAGATAGTGATTTTGAGTATTCTTGGCTCTCATCCATTAGGTCCATAAACATAATAGCTAAAGCTTTAAAGCAGATTGACTACTTGTCAAATAATCTAGGAAGGAATTGGTAAAGATGCATATGCATGCATTCTGGATGAATTCAGCTTTTACAGTGCTGTTGCCTCTAAAAAGTATCTGAATTTTTTTAATTTACCAATATGGAGATTTAGCTGTATCAAATTATTATGTTGACTGCAGCCCTCTTCTCCAAAGGCTCAAGTGATTTAGAAAGCTGGTTTTCATTTTAGAGACACTAAGTTTTACAGACTTCTGAAGAGACATACATATGGCAAGCTTATACTGACATTCTGAAAGTGCAGTCTAGCCCTTCAGAAAAGTGTATGAGGTATTCTTCTGCAGTTTCAGAAGCATAAATACCTCTGCAGGCTTTTAATTTTTTTTTTTTTATTTAAATGAAATTGTGAAAAGTTTGAAAATTACATGTGTGCTTTTAGTACTGGGGGTTTTGTTAGGTTTTTCTGTTTGTTTCTTTTATTTTTAACACGATTCTGGCTGAGTCATTAGTAAAAATGCATGTTAGAAATGCTAGCAAGAATATTTTAAGGAAATCCTAAGTTAAACCATTCTAATACCAGTTTGGTAGATCTAAATAGCATTAAATTCAGATAACTTAATATTATTTCTTTTGCTAACAAATTCATTGACCTTGGTTTTAGTGTGTTTAATGTGTTGCTGGATAATAAAGAGAATTGCTGGAACTGCCATCCATGTCATACTTAGACAAAAACATTTATTAGAAATTTTTAAATAAAGGAAACAATCTTTTCTTTAGAAACAATAACATCTCCTAAGATGCTTTAGAAGCATATGAGATTGGGAAGAGATGAATTGACTTTTCACTATATAATAAAGGAGCTTGGTTTTTGCTTTAGTGTCCTAAAGTAGTATTTAGCAAGCATAGGCCTTGCCTGCTGTCATCCATCAGATTCTAGAAGTAGCTTGATTCAACAAAAATCAAAGTGAATTTGTTTACTGTGGATTTAAGACTGATTCAAACTGTGGTAAGAAACTGTGGGCAAGAAAATGCCTTACAAAAGTCTGTTCTGCTATTCAGTTGTATCAACCAGTGCTAAATGTCCCCAGCCTCTCCAAAAATAAGCATCTGGGCACCAAGTATCAGGCTCAGATGTGAACCTATATTGCAGGTTGCTGTCCCAAGTTCCTCTCTATACATTTATGCATACTATACACAGTCAGGAAAAAAAGTATTTTTGCCTCTTTCTTTGAAGGAAATATTCCTGCAAACTTCCTACATGCAGTCTAGTGATTGTTAAGTTACTGTCACTTGATTAATACAATTGTTGCCACAGTACATTGAATCCAAAAAATTGATCACTTAAAGTAAAAACTTGAATAAAACTAAGAGCAAGAGAGACATTA
>VZTL01035469.1:0-10261 GCA_013400535.1 Scopus umbretta | reverse complement strand
TTTTTTTTTTTTTAAAGACAGCTTATAGACTGTTATTCATACACTATCAATACAATCATTAGAAAGAGAATACTGTGTTTCATCAAATATGGTGCTGTTTGCTGGGATAATTGCATCACTGATCCTTTCTGACATTTTTATCTTTAAAGGTCTCCATCCATTTCATCCTGAAGAGAGGAGAGTAATTTTATCACTCTCCTGTTCTTATCATATCCTACATAGCAGGATCTGAGTCCTAAAAAGCCTTATATAAGCTAGAATCCTTAACAGCATACTGGAAATTTAATTGTTTTTCTTTCTTCATTAGATATTATATTAAGAGCACATGCAATGTGCCAATAGAAATTAGTACAAAAATACAGTTGCCATGTTTTGCTGGAAAATATAACCAAAATGTTGTGATACTCTTTGATCAGGTTATAAAACAACTTGATAAAAGCAATTACACACTTCAAATATTTCAAAGTTTTTGACACAGCATTATACGATACCTTATTTTGAGAAGGCATGCAATGTATGTAATCAATTGGTCATATGCTTTAGTTAGGCAAAACCTGATGCATTCAAAGGTAGTAAATGGAGTGTAAAGGAGAAGAAATCAGTGCTAGGGTTTATGATAGCTGGGAGCACTGAGAATTCTTCAAGATCTGATAGTACTCAATGTTTTAATCAATAATCATATTGTGTGTATTTAGATGATCAGGTAAGATCTTTGGAAGTACGTGGTATAGGTCAATGGAAGCACTAAATGACAAGGAGAAGAGGGTGTCATTACACAATGTTCCAAATCTCCTGGGTACAAGGTCGTAATTCAGCAAAATGTGTTTCAGTACAGCATTGACAGTGCATGTTGTTACACATGGGAAGCAGTGCAGATTTCAGCAGCAGAATGAGAGATTTCTTCCTGGAAAGCAGCAACTTGAGAAAAAAAAATAACTATTAGAGAGAACAGTTTCAATGTGGAAGCTCAGTATAATGTTTGGTGAATGTTGTCACTGGATGCATAAACGATATCGAGAAGGGAACCAGATAACCTCTGTACACAACATTCCTAAGAATTTGAAGAATTCTTTATTCTGTTTGAGATCTACGCTTCATGGAAGATATAAATTTAATGAAGACAATTCAGAAGACTCCAAAAATGACCCAGATAAAATCCTTGAAGTGGGATATTTATGGAATTCAATCTAATAGTTTATTGAAAAGAAACATTGAGTTACTTGATCATGCTGCATAGATACTTAACCACAGAGATATTATTTGAGAGAAGAGGGTGTCATAATCTTGCAGATGAAGGCCTAAGAAGATCCAGTGCCTGGGAACTGAAGTTAGACTTATTCAGCCTTGAAATAAGATGCAGTAAATGCATTGGTGAAATTAATTAACCATCGGAACAACCTGACAGAAGAAGCCATGGACTTGCTGTTGTTTGGAGTCTTTAAAAACAGATTAGATAGTTCTCTGACACACATGTTTTAATCCAGTTTCAGGAAAAAAATCTGCAGCCTGTACAGGCAGAGCACAGGGCCAGATGGTCCCTTCAAAAGGGAGCGCGGGTCCCTTCTGTTCTCCGTGTCCTTGAGAGAGAAAAATGAATCTTTTATTGCCGTCTTTTTCAGAGCAACACTCAGAGTCAGCATTTCTAGGATTAGTGAGCTGGAGTATACTCCCTCGGCAGAGCTGTGTTTCCAGTCCCATGCAGTGTGTAAACAGCAGGCAATAAAGTTGTCTGGTTGCTCCCAAAAGACAATGTTTCGCCTGCAGAACCTACATATTGGGGGATGACACAAAAAGAAAATAAAAAGAAAAAAAGAAAGAGATAATGTGATTCCTAAGTCAAGGCCTATGCTGGGAGAAAAAATGACTTCTACTTTAAAAAAAAAAAACACCAAACTTTTAGACTGGCACATATTTTATGCAGAATATATCAAGTCTCCACAATGTGGAACTCTTAACAAAACCATTTTTCCAAGTAGAAATATATTTTGACTGGTTTTGTCTACATGTGTTTCAGTTTCCAGATAGTTTTTGATTACAAATTATTGTATACCAAAGAAGACACAAAAAATTTAGTTGGAGGTTATAAATCTCAAAAATGCAAACACTCTAATACTTTATTGACTATTCTTTCAATTATTATCAATTGAGATATTTTATTTTCTACTAAATTATCCATTTACATTCCTTTTTGTTGTTGTTGTTTTTATATTGAATTTCCATGAGGGAGTCCTGCAGTGCTTATTCCAGGATTGTGTGTGCTTTCTATCAGACTTCATTCATCAGAACTCGCAGCACATTAATTAACTCAGATGTGAATGACCCCTGCTATTTTAGTGGGTTTTCTAGTAGTAAAATAAAATAACGTTGAAAAGAATAGATAAAGCATTGTTTTTGTGGCCAATAGAGAATGGGAGAGTTTTTCTCCCATGTTATTCCTTTCAGTGATAGTGACTCTGTGGATTACTCACCGTATTGTAAATTTTCGATGTCAGGCAGTGGCATCACTTGGAAAGAAACGATATAAAGCAATACCAACTCATCCAGACACAAAACCTCCCAAACATCGTGAAGCAACCTATTGGTCTGTGATTACTGCCTTTTCTGTACTCACCAAGCAAAATTTCCTCTCTGAAGAAGCCTGAAGAACAACTGTTAATGGAACGGTAACAGAAATTATGTTGCTACATACTCCTGCCTTTCAACTGTTACTATTATTACTAAATCTTTATTTGCACATGTTGCAGCAATGGCCTATAGCACAAGATGGAATCAAAGTCTCATCATTGTGGGTTAAGGATATACACAAAAACGAAATTGTCAACCTCAAGGACAAAAAAAAAAAGAAAGAAATCCAAGGAAGTTTTTCAGATTTTAGAAGGCATCTTCCCCTCTGCAATACATATCATCACATGTAGTGAATTCCATCATATGTAGTGAATTCTAACCAATATCATAATTCTGCATTATGTTCCCTGATGCTAGATTTTTCCCTTTGTTCTATTGAAAACTTCCCTAGGCTTTTCTTTTTTAAGTGATCTTGCATTTCTTTTGTTACTTTTCTTCTGTACATGTTCAGAAACCTGTACCATCTTATGATATGCTGTGATCTGTTGGAACTCCCAACGGGAAACCTTGGGAATTCACATTTTTTTCATAAAATGAGAAGTTAAAATATCTGTGATTCAAAGACACCAATTTAAACTGTTGTAGACAAGAGCTAGTAAAACTTTATAACAAAAGCAACTACATTTCTATATCTTAATATTGCTATGAACTGATACTCTTGAAAGGTCTTAGAGTCTGCAGGAGAAATTCCAACACCAGAGTTAATAACAAATCTCCCCTCCCCCTTAGAGTCACTTAAGATAGAGTTTCACCTATAAACCCTATTCAGTTCTCATTTACCCTACTTTTATACTGATACAGAAATGTCCTTGGCACTGTTACAAATTCATCTTAAAGGGACATGAAGTTGTTTGGATTTATTTTTGTCTTCCATGGCCCTGAAGAATACATAAGCAACTCATACCACTTGTTTTTTCCACTCACAAGTCTCTCAGGCAGCAAGAAATAGCAAAAAAAAAGCTGAATGTGAAAAGTAGCAACTAATTCTCACATTGCTATTCTGAAAACCTGCTAATTGCTCTACAAAGCTCAGTTGTCTCACTTTATTTTTCCATGAAGACCTGACAGCAGATAGCAGGTTTCAGTAAATTAATTGTATTATATTAATTGGAATACTAGGACTACAACTCTCTGTACTTTTGCATTGTTTTCAGCAGCAGAAGACAGAGAAATTCAATATCATAGTCCATGCATGGCAAACAGAGTCACTAGGTTATCTTTCTAGCATAATTTATTGGGGACCATTGTACAAAGGGAAGCTTAAGGAGAATTCAAATCTCTTGAGCCTCTGTCATTCCTTGAATAAATATGATAGTGAACAATCACATCATATGTTGCTTCAGACCCTTGTAGGTAGAATTACAAGTTATCTAACATGAGGAATAATTTTCTAACCCTAACAGTGTGACTTGGAACTTGTGTACTTAGCGATGTGTAAATCTTCCAAGATACTTCAATAGGACATATACTGCATTTAGTCCATAAACTATTTAGAAATAAGACATATCTTTTAACTGATCAATGACAACTTGATTAATCACAATCATTTTGGTGATTAGGTCATGGGTTTTTCACATGTTTACAGATTTTCATACAAAAAATTTACATAAAATAAGTCACAGATTTGTTCTCAGTGTCTGTCCACAGGTACTTGACAAACTAATGGGAAAATATTTCATTAATTATAGACCGAAATGAATTTGTCCAGAATTACTATATTTTCAGTAATCAGAAAAAGCTTAATTCTTTGAAATAAGACTTTTCCTTTTTTATTATTTTTTAAACTAAAGTTTTTGTTTAGCTAACATTTTGATTTAGGTAAGGTTTTGATTTATCACTAAGAGTAGGACACACTTGAAGTGGTTATTTTCCTTTCTGTCTCACTTGCTGTGCCTGATGTAACCAGTGTGCATTTGGACTACTTCAGCCTATACAGAATAAGTATGATCAGTTCATTTGAAGAGTAGATGGGGAGAAAAGGCTCAATCATCATCTGCCTAAGACCATTTGAACTCCTTTCTAATTACACTTAAATTGCCGTTCTATATGGCATTCTAGCAGAGACTGGTGAGATACCTTCCTGATCCCTCCTGAAGCAGTTGATCCATTTCACATAAAAAGTTACAGTATACCTACTTCTGAGAGACTGGTAGAAGCCATCACTTAAGGACTTCCATTTGGAGGAATCAGAGGGCAAATCTGCCTTCCGTCACTAGCTCAGAATAATATTACACTATCAAACACAAAATGGCTTTTTATCTATGTTGAAGAGAGACTGAAGTCTAGCATGAGCTGTGACTATCATAGAATCATAGAATCATAAAGGTTGGAAAAGACCTCTGAGATCATCTAGTCCAACTGTCAACCCAACACCACCATGCTGACTAAACCATGTCCTGAAGTGCCACATCTACCCATTTTTTGAATACCTCCAGCGATGGTGTCTCCACCATAGGGTAGCCTATTCCAATGCCTCACCACTCTTTCAGTAAAGACATTTTTCCTAATATCCAATCTAAACCTCCCCTGGCACAACTTGAGGCCATATCATGATAGGTTTCTCTTTTTGGAGAATTAGGTTCTGGTATGTACAAGTAAAGGAGAAATTTGAAACCAAATTTGACTGGCCACTGAATAAAATAATTTGGTTTGGAAGTACTACCTTTCCCCTTTTTTAGATTCAAAGGCTTTTTTTTTCAATCTTACAGGAGAAATATTGTCCTTTCTTAACTTCAGAATACTGGAATTGCTTATCTTTCATCATTAATCTTGTAAGAGAGGCTAAGGCCCAGATCCATGCCTTTAAGAAGCTATTTTATCATTATCTTAATGGAATTGAGATGCCTATGAGCCTCAACTCCTAACTTGTAACTGTGAGAGATCACTTTTCTCTTGTAAATAAAAAATTTGATTTGTTATAAACAGGAATACTGAACAGAGAGAATCAAGTAATTTCACTGTTTTCAGAGTGAAATAGTAATAACTTTTATGATGGTTTCTTACAAATGGTTTCTTAAAAAAAAAATCTCTTAAAAAAACTAAGAGGTTTAAGGCAGTTGACATTAATTTTGCTTTAAGCAAAATTTAGCTGTTACTGGTGAAGTCTAAACATGGCTTACTGAAAATAAGTGTGTGGTAGTTGATAGCCAAAGGGGAAATTTTGCTTACTGCAAAAGTATTCCTGAGCTGAATCACGTCCATATTTTAATGAACTATGACATTCTCAGAAGGATATGTTTGGAGAAAGAGCCTGGTGTGCAGAAATCAGCGGGATTATGGGGAGTATGTACATCTGGGGACAGGCAGGATTCGCAGATAAATATGTAAGTGCTTTTATTTCCATTTTATTCCTCTTTGACCTGAAATATGTAATAAAAAAACAATGTTTGTTTGTTTGTTTCCACAGAAAAAAAGAAAGGTCAAAGGACAGGCAATCACACTGGAGGATTGCACTACGTGATGTCTGTTCTCTTTCAGATCAATGTCAGCAGTTCGAAACAGAGTAAATAGTGCCATGAGAAAGTTTTCTAGATGGCAAAGGGAAGAGTCAGTTGCAAAGGGTTGCAGAACTTTGCAAGAACATTGTGAGGTATTGTGATTCTTAAGCTGTCTATGGACAATGAAAGAAAAAGTATATACATTTAAAGTAGTGCATGTAGGATAAAGAATCTTTTTTTCACATACAGAGTCAGGAGATTTAAATTGTGCAGATTGAGATTCCACTTGTGCAGGAAACTTTGTGGATGACAAAGAGTTCAATGAAAATGTCACCTCAGAAGTCAAAAAGGCAAATCAAATATTCAGAACATTTAGGAAAGAATTAGGAAAGTAGGAAGAGAGCATCATTCTGACATTATAGAAATCCATGGTGTACCCAGTTCTGATAACTGCATGGAAACAATGCCTCTCCAGTGCAAAAAAGATACATTAGCACTTTAAAAGATTCAGAGAAGAGTGACAAAGACAATCAAAGATAGAGAGAGGATTTCATCAAACACGCAAAAAAAAATAGTGTTGTAGTTTAAACCCAGACGGCAACTAAGCACTATGCAGCAGCTTGCTCACTCCCCCCCGGTGGGACAGGGAGAGAATTGGAAAACTAAAAGTGAGAAAACTTGTGTATTGAGATAAAGACAGTTTAATAGGTAAAGCAAAAGCTGCCCGCACAGGGAAAGCAAAACATGGAATGCATTCACCACTTCCCATCGGCAGGCAGGTGTTCAGCCATCACCAGGAAAGCAGGGCTTCATCATGCAGAACAGTTACTTAGGAAGACAAACGACATCACTCCGAACGTGTACCTTTTCTTCTTCTTCCCCCAGCTCTATATGCTGACCATGACATCATACAGTATGTGATATCCCTCTGGTCAGCTGGGCTCAACTTTCCCANCCCTCTGGTCAGCTGGGCTCAACTTTCCCAGCTGTGTCCCCTATCAGCAATTGTGCACCCCCAGCCTCCTCTCTGGTGGGATGGGGTGAGAAGCAGAAAACCCCTTGACTCTGTGTATGCACTGCTTTGCAATTGCTTTGCAATCACTGAAACATCCCTGTGCTATCAACATTGTTTTCAGCACAAATTCAAAACATAGCCCCATACTAGTGACTATGAAGAAAATTAACTCTATCCCAGCAAAACCAGCACAAATAGGAACTTAATTGTAATGGGTTGACCGTGGCTGGATGCCAGGTGCCCACCAAAGCTACTCTATCACTCCCCCTTCTCAAACGGACAGGAGAGAGAAAATATAATGAAAAGCTTGTGGGTTGAGATAAGGACAGGGAGAGATCACTCACCAATTACCATCACGGGCAAAACAGACTTGGGGACAATCCATTTAATTTATTACCAGTCAAATCACAGTAGGATCATGAGAAATAAAAACAAATCTTAAAACACCTTCCCCCCACCCTTCTTCCTTGGCTCAGCTTCACTCCTGATTTTCTCTACCTCCTCCCCCTGAGCAGTGCAGGGGGACAGGGAATGAGGGTCGCAGTCAGTTCATCACACCTGGTCTCTGCTGATCCTTCCTCCTCAGGGGGAGGACTCCTCACACTTTTCCCCTGTTCCAGTGTGGGGTCCCTCCCATTGGAGACAGTTCTCCATGAACTTCAGCATGGCTCCTTTCCATGGGTTGCAGTTCTTCATGGACTGATCCAGTGTGGGTCCCTTCCACAGGTACAGTCGTCCAGGAACAGACTGAGCTAGCCTGAGTCCCCCACGGGGTCACAAGACCTGCCAGTAAACCTGCTCCAATGTGGGCTTCTCTTTCTCCATGGGGACACAGGTCCTGCCAGGAGCCTGCTCCAGCATGGGCTTCCCACGGGGTCACAGCCTTTTTCAGGCACATCCACCTGTTCTGGCGTGGGGCCCTCCATGGGCTGCAGGTGGATATCTGCTTCACCATTAACCTCCATGGGCTGCAGGGAGACAGCCTGCCTCACCATGGTCTTCACCATGTCCATGGGCTGCAGGGGAATCTCTGCTCGGGTGCCTGGAGCACCTCTTCCCCCTCCTTCACTGACCTTGGCGTCTGCAGGGCTGTTCCTCTCACATATTCTCACTCCTCTCTCCAGCTGCAGTTGTGTAGGGTGTTTTTTTTAACCCCCTTCTTAAAGGACTTATCCCAGAAGTGCTACCACCATTGCTGATTGGCTCAGCTTTGACCAGCGGCAGGTCCATCTTGGAGCTGGCTGGCATTGGCTCTATTGGCCATAAAGGAAACTTCTAGCAGCTTCTCACAGAAGCAACCCCTACAGCCCGCCCCACCCCAGCTCCTAAAACCTTGCTATGCAAACCCAATACATTAATAGATCACTTCAATCTCTTGCTTTATTAGCTACTTAAATTATGAAGCAACATATGTACTATTCTCTTGTACAGAAACATTGTAAACCTGACTCTGTGAAATCATGTTTCTTAAATATTGCTGTTCCAGGATACGTTAGCCTCATGATCAGTTTTTATAACTAAAATGTCAGTAATCTGTGATTCCCACTGCTCTACAGTTTTGAATAGGCTGAGGATATTATATATATCTGACAGCACTGTTGATATCTCTTTTTATTATTTCTTTCAAAGTAAGACACATCATGGACACAATTTCATCTATATGCTTCATAGTCCTTGTGTTCTTCCTCTGTAGTCCTTCTTCACTTGCAACATACATATGTGTTGCACAAATCTGCAATAGAAACAGTATAAAAGTTATGAAAACAAATGACAATAAGCAGTAATTTTAGACCTGAACCTGAAATACTTCTACTGTCGAACTGTGTGTCATACACCAAACTGCGTACAACTGATGACTGAGATTGATGTGGGTCAGAGTTGCCACTAATTATGTTGGTTGTCATGAAATACAAGTTTTTTTCAAATGTGTTTTTATAGGTATTTGTTTAGTATATGTAAATCTTAGCAAATTCTTCATTACACTGAAATTTTTGTTTCTATGAAGACAATCTGAATAAAATTATTAACTAAAAAAGGGATACTTTCTGAAATGAATAATGTAACTGGGAATCAATGATAAGTCATCTGTAGTAAAGTCCTGAAGAGAACACCTTCTTGGTTCCTTCTGGGTTAATATTTTATCAATGACTCAAAAGACAAAATTAAATAGGCACTGATGAAGTTTTCAGATGGCATCAAGATTGGAGGAAAAAAAAGTAACAGAAAAGTCTGGTCTGAATCAGTTCATAAGGTAGTAGTCACCCTGTAAACAAAAGATACATGTTTTGTTAGAGACAACTATAGACATGCACAACTGAGTATATAGGCTAAAGCTATAAGATTTTGAGGAACAAATATCTAGGGAACAGAGGAGGTATGAGGAGGGCTCTGAAGTATCACAGCTGGTAAATAAATATTCAGACATGATAGCTGAACAACAGGAATAATATGGAATTTATATATGAAAAGAGTTGAACACTGAGTATCTTTAGACATTGTAATTTTTCTTCATTTGGTCCTACTGTAACATTTTTGAAATCTGTAGCCAGTTCTGGCATCCATCTTTGAAGGTTACTGAAAAATTGAAGAAGGCTCAGAGTACAACCAAAATAGTTGTAGGATTATAAAATATGCATTCCAATGAAATACTCAGGTAGTTCAGTCTGTTATACTATCAAAGAAATTATTATGAATGTTATGGTCTATGAGTGTCTACACTTGCTAACAGAGAAAGAAACAGACACTTGCTAATATAAAGCTCTTAAATTTAGAACCTAATGATAGATTACAGACAAATGGCAAGAAATTGCAGCTCATTTCAAAGTGAAATAAGATGACCATTACTTTAAAAAGTTAAGATAATTGATTATTTGAATACCTTATTAAGAGTTGTAGTGATTCTCCATCTTTTTAATTCAGGAAAGGATTTTTTATTAAGGTAAATTAACCATAAGTTGTGAACTTCTGACAGGATTTAACTCAGAGAGGTCTAATACCATAGTTTGGGGCAATCCCCAGTATCAATACAGGCTGAGGGATGAAGGCATTGAGAGTAGCCCTGTGGAAAAGGACTTGGGGGTACTGGCAGATGAAAAGCTGGACATGAGCCAACAATATACACTTGACAATGTGCTTTCTGAAGCCAACTGTACCCTGGGTTCCATCAAAAAAAGTGTGGCCAGCA
>VZTL01035468.1:0-10110 GCA_013400535.1 Scopus umbretta | reverse complement strand
TATAGTGAGATAAGAAACAGGATTTAACAATTTATTCAAAATATTTACAAACAATTCCAGCATTTTAATTTTATGTAGATCTACCTAGCTGTATAAAAATAATTTTAATGGCATGTTAGCTCTTTAAGTAACATCCAAATTCTTCCTATGCAAAGTGATCACTAGTCCTCCAGTGGTGGACATCATTTCATCGTTGTCAGAAAAGAATTCCCAGTACAGTCTATGCAACTGATTCAGTATCTGAAATTTTAGAATGTTTAACTACCAGAAGTAATTGATTCTTCTTTACTTAAACTACAACCACTATCAGGAATGTAGGATGCACCTCATATTAACAGAAAATCGAGTTTGTGTTTTGTTTAAAGGTATTAAAAATCTTTTTTAATGTTTGGTGATTAACATTTATTGCAAAGTGATTGATACCCATTGCTGGATATTATTTTCACAATTAATATTGCTAAAAAGATAATTTTACTTTTTCAAATATTACTGAATTTGTCCCTTGAACAATCAGATAACATAAAACTGTGAGTTGAAAGCCAACAGCTTCTATAAGATAATTGTCATTATGCAGAGTTTTCTATTGCCTTTTTGGCATATCTCTTGTGGTTAGATTGTCTATGGGAAGGAGAACTTAGATACAAACACACAGTGTTAAATTATTCTGCCCATGCAAGGCTGTTTTATTAATGTTTTTGTTCCAGTCTCTCTCTTCTCTGTTCTGTCCAAAACAGACTTTGCTAATTTATATGGAACATTAATTGTCACATTCCATCTCCCTTTAATGTCTAAACTCCTTACAAAGGTTATCTAATAAAATTATTTCATGTTCCTTTTCTCCTAAGTCTGTCCTGGACCCCTTTGCATTCCACCAACATTCTATGGTAACACACTCTCACTGGCTGTGTCTCCAAAAGTCTTCTCCAGACTTATTCTTCCTCATATCTTTCCTACCTTTGATACTATCTGTTTCTTCTGTGAAATCTTGTTCTCCTTGTACTTTCACAATGACACGTTCCTGAGCTTTATCTCCTGGTTTTATGGCCTCTCTATTCTTGTGGATTGTCTTTTTACTTTTGCAGACCTCAGGAATTGATACCATCTTTGATTTTCTGCAGACCTTTTCTTATCTATTTTATCTCATCTGTTCACACAACTTTGGTTGTTCTTTTGTGCCAATGCGCCTTGCAAAAGTCCACTTTTTTGCCTGATTTCCCTTTACCCAGCCCAAATGTCAGATGTCGTCTGTGACCTTTTCTTTTGAATGTTTCATTCTAAATACAAATTTAATGGATTTTTTTTCTCCTTTTGTATAAAAGTTTCCACTGAAATCAGCCCTATCAGCCAATGGGAAAAGCAGACTTTGTCCCAAGACTTTCACATAAAAAAAAGGCAAAACCACATGCCTGAGAGGTCTGGCAGTCTTTAAGAAGTGCTGTGATAGTCAGCAACTCTTATATGGCTTCTTTTGTTTGGTTTGTTTGGTTTTTTTAAGTTAATTTACCATCCTCCTCCCCCACACTCCTTTTAAATGAAACATTCTTAGAGGCCTCAACTTTTCAGTATCGGTAATTTGCTTTCAACAATATATGTTTCCCCTACCTACAAGTTTATTGTAGAAATAGACTTTGCTTTCCATCTGCTTAATAATACCTACAATAATTTACTGTTGTGAAAAGCAACTCAATAGATTTGCTTCCTAAACTGGGGGTCTTTAAAAAAATTTATGGTCTTTTTTTTTTTTATAAGCACAATTCCTTCAAAAATTGTTTCTTAAATAGTTTTATGGGGGATTTATTTTAGCATCCTAACTTACGATGAGCTATATTTTGGTAAACTGGTTAAGAGTTCCATTGTCTCTTTTGGGGGAAAACTGTTTAAACTCAAACTACCAGACTCCAGACCTGGACTCCAATATGGTATGGCTGGGTCAGTGTTTTTCATTCCTGCATATGTACTTTCCATAATGCACTTGGACATGGTCTGGAAGTTAGTGAGATTACAGGAATCCAGGTAGGGAAATAAGAAATTAAATTAGTCTGAGAGTACTTTTAGATCTCTATTCTGTATGCAAATATGCGATAATTTGGGTTATATAGATATAGAGTTCTACTGTTATAATCACTGCTAAAATTCCTCTGTTGAATTTGACTCATTCCAAAAAGTTTCCTTTAACCTTCATTGTTAATTTATTTGTTTGGGGTTTTTTTCTTTGAGTAAATTTTTAGCTCTTTATTTGAAAACAGTTATCTTATGACAGATTTTCTCAACTTTATTCCAGCATTATTACAAAAATATGTGCAACAGAGAGTAACCATAGAATCACATGATAGTTGAGGTGGGAAGGCATCTCTGGAGTTTGTCTACTCTAGTGCCCCCTACTCAAAGCAGAATCAGCTAGAACATGTTGCTCAGGACCATGTCCAGATGTGTGCTGAATATCATGAACAATGGAGACTCCACAACTTCTCTGGGCAGCCTGTTCCAGTGTTTGACTGCTCATAAAAGTAAAAAAGGTTTTTCTTATATTTAAACAGAATTTCACATATTTAATCTTTGTGCCCATTGCCTGTTGTCCTTTCACTGGGCACCACTGAGAAGGTTCCAGGTTTGTCTTCTTTACCTCTCCATATCATGTATTTATACACATTGATAAGAACCCCCCCTGAGTTTCTGTGCTCCAGGCTGAACAGTCCCAGCTCCCTCAGCCTCTCCTCTTATGTAAGATGCTTCAAACACCTAATCATCTTTGTGGCCCATTTTCTGGATTTGCTCTACCATGTCCATGTTTCTGTTGTACTAACTAGCCCAGACCTGGAACCAGCACTGCTGATGTGTCTCACCAGTGTAGCAGAGGGGAAGGATCACCTCCCTCAACCTGCTGGCAGCACTCTTCCCAATGCAGACCACAATGCTGTTGGCTGCCTTTGCCACAAGGGCACATTGATGGCTCATTAAACTTGGTGTCTACCAGGACCTTCGGGTCCTGGCTTGGAAATCTGCTTGCCAGCTGGTTGGTCCCCAGCCTGTCCTAGTGCATGGGTTTACTCCTTCTAGCAGCAGAACTTTGCACCTTGTTGAACTCAATGAGGTTCCCATTGGCTGATTTCCCCAGCCTGTCAAGGTCCCTCTTAACTTTCTTGCAGCACAAACATCTGATGTAACAACTCCTTGCTCCCAGATTGTATCATCTGCAAACTTGCCAAAAATGCACTCTTTCCCATTTTCTAGGTCATTAATGAAGTTAAACAGTATTTGCCATAGCATCAATCCCCCAGCCATAATGCTATTGAGCGGCTCCCAGCTGGACTTCATGCTGCAGATCACAACCCTCTAAGCCCAGCAGTTCAGCCAGTTGTCAGTCCACCTCACCACTTCCTCACTTGTTTGTTGGTAATTGTCTTCTCCCTATATTGTTCCTACTTTGAAGACCTCCTTGCCAGATTGGCCTGCCTGTTGGCAAAGGCTTTTTTACCATAGTAATAATATGTATTAAAAGCTGGACTGGTTTAACTGACTAGTTCTTTTCTGGTTTCTTACTAATCCTTAGGTCTATACAAATTTCTAAGACGACAGATTTATTTTGATTATGTATCATTTGTTGGAGGGAGGGGTTGTTCTTTTCAGTGTGCCAGAAGTGAAATACCATGTGCCAAACATTTTGCATTCCAGATTTTTGTACAAAAAATTTCTGTTGGGGGCAGGGATGGGTGGTTCTTCTAAGAAATTCTGCCGTGTGTGCTTTGATTTATTCTGCTTAATTACTGTCTCAGCTACTTCATGATTGCTCAAGCTACAACAGTGAATATTCAGGGCACAACTTTTCATTTTAAAGCTCTTTACACCTGTAAGGAGGCAGGACATTGAGAGGGGGACATACAGTTACCTAGATGTACAGTATTCAAAGAAAAGCAAACTGATTCTTAAACAAATGCAGAGGAGCAGACCGTATTCTAGGATGTCCTGGAAGGGTGAGAGAATATATGCATATTCTCTCAACAGCCAAATAGTTCATTGACTCACCAGTTCCTAGATAAACTCATGCAATCACCTCTAGATTTTCCTTAGAAACCAAGTTATCAAATTATGGGACTGGGCAGAGGGAGGAGGTTGGTTGTTTGGGTTGTTTTGTTTTGTTTTCCATTTTGGTGCTTTTCTGTTTGTTGGACTAGATTGATGGCAGACTTAGTGGAAAATATCTTCAGGTTTTCCTTTGAGAGTTTGCTAGCTCAGCTACGGAAGACTGACAGCAGAAAGCATGGAAGAAACACGGAATATGTTTAGGATGTGCATTGCCAATTAGAAGAGCTCTTCAGAGCTGTGAGTGTGGTAGGTGGTTTTTTGAGGGTTTTTTAAAGGCAAGAGGGAGGGGGGTTTGAGGAGGCAGAGGTTTTGCAAACTTTTGTACATAAATGTCTTATTTCTGTGGAAAAAATCTGAAAAGGAAGAAATACCTTTAAAGACTTTCACAGGCCTAGAGACAGCCTGGTGTCTTACATTTCATTAATTAAGAGACCATGAGGACTAGAATGCATATTGCATATGTACTTTGCGTCCAGAAACACAAATAAGGGGACTTGGATGATTTGCAGAATTCACCTGTAATTGCAATTATACTGAATGTAGTTCATGCTGTAGCTCCTCAGAGCAACTCTGAGGTCCTATAAAGACTCGGCAAATAAGGCCTATTATGGGTGAGTTTTGCCTAGCTATAGCAAAGACGGTTTTGCAACTGCCTATCCTACCTTGTATAATTAAGGTTGTAAAAGAGTTTTGGTTTATGACCAGCCACTTTCATAGTGTGAAAATCTCATTCCTTGAGAGATAATCAGAGGTATTTTCTGGGTGTTTCAATAACCACGTGAAACTTATACACAGACATTAAGGGTTTTTGAACTTACATATGTCTTAGCTCTTTAAACTACTTTTTTTTAAAAAAGCTATTCCCCCCCTCCCCAATTTTAAATCTAGACAAATTGCACTGACCACAAAACATTTTTATAGGTGACTGATCTGCTTCTGAATTGTAGATAAATATATTAAGAAAACAAGTCTTCAGTTTCAAAAGACTTGGTTCCATTACAAAATAAAAATTATTCAGGTGTATGTATACTTATTTTCACTTAAGTGGGCAAGGTTATACTCTATCATCAGCTTCTGTGCAAACCTTTTTGTTTAATTAATTTGTGCAAAGATCAATGATTGTGAAATTATGATCAGATTACAAATTACCTCAGATTACAAATAACCTTCTTTAACTATTCTGGAAGACAAAATATCAGTAAATAAAGTACATGATTGAATTAATGGAATTAAAGGAAAAAAGAAAACCTTTATGTTCAGTCAGATTATGTCCTTAAATACTACATTCTTGCACAGAAAGACAGATGTTAACACTTGCTGAAGTCAATGAAAAGTTTCTCAGTGACTTAAATAATTGGAAATATTTAAGCTTTAGGGTTTTTTAAAAATTTTTCAAATATTCTCTGTATTATTACAGTATGTTTTCATTCATGATAAATGAGCATATCACTTTGCCATGAGCTATCATTCATTGTGGGAAATACAACCTGTTCCAGGAAATAAAAGTCACATCAAAAAACAGCTGAAAGAATAAGTGATGACCCAGCTTTAAATTCAAAACTACATTTTGTTCTGTAAGAACTACATATGACTACTCACTTCAGTTAAATCAATAGACATGTTTCAAATTTCATGGCCTAATAAAAATGACAATTTTCTCACTTGTGAGACAACTCTGTGTGTAGCAATAAGCTGGTAAATAAACTATTTTTATGCAATTATGAAATAGTTATTTTCAAGTTGGAATATTTTATTTCATTATAAGAGATTCTGTAACTTTTTAGATAAAACCAAGGAGAAGGCAGTGCTATTAATAAATGGGGAAATAGCTTAAACTCAATTCACCTTCAGAGTTCTGCTGAATCTCAGCCTATTAGAAGTCATTGAGAAGTTTGTGTCTATTTGGATTTTTTTTTCAATTCTGAATTTTATGTGATAGGGCCAAATACTGGCATCTAAAAAAGAATATTTATTTATTTATTTAGGCTTTTACACCCATCAGCCGCCAAAATGGAGGTGGAGAAAGGTCCCTTCTTCTGGTCTTTGTGTGTCTTTTCCCCTCTACCCTTTTTTTTTTATTAATGATGGCAGAATCAACAGCCCAAAATACCACAATTTAAAGGGTTTTCTGATCCATGAAACAGTTGTAGTGATGTATACTGTTGCTTCTTTTCTCTACCGTTTGGAAGCTGAATTTTCTCTGAAGTCACATATTAAAATTATGAAAATCATACAGTTGATTCTGTGTAAAATTGGTCCCTTTAAAAAGTATTCTGTAGTAATGTTTACAGTTTTTCAGCTGGTGTGTGCATTAAGTGTATCTTCTTATTGAATCAGTTAATAGAATAAAAAAGCAGCTAGAGGCTAGCCTGTAGTTCTGTGCTAGCTAATAGTCCTGTGAATATTTGGTTGTTTTTGACAGAAAGAATGTGTCATGCAACTAACAGACCTCCTGCGGCCTATTGCCTATGGTAGTGCCTTTATTCTGTCATTAATACCAAAGCAGGCTTTTATCAGTTTTCTTTTTATTGACAACTGCTGGTGTGCTGAGTCCTAGAGGATAATATCTGAAAGTTAGCTAAAGGTTTTAAAAAGCCTAGAAAAACTCATACCAGCCTTCCATACAATCTGGTTTTGAAGGCTTTTTTATGTTAATTCAGAATCCTTTTGTATTTCTTTACCCCGAGTGTCTCTGTTGGAATTTTCTTGGGTTGGGTTTTTTTTTTTTTGAGGACTGCCTTTAAAATTAATTTTGTGTTACTGATACCGGATATGATTAAGTACTGTTGTGTTTCTTGTAGACATCATTGTATTTATTTTATGGCATGTGGGCTATTCATGGGCGTCTAAGCAAAGTTCACACTTTCTGCTGGGTTTTCCTTACCTTATGATGCAAGTGATGAGGGTTTCTCAAGACTTGTATTAAAAGGACAAAAAATCTTGATTGCACTTCTTACAGGAAGCCTTTTATAAGTAGAATTATAAGATTAATAAATGATTGAGAAATTCTTTACTAAGTGGTTCATTGAACCAGGATCAAAAAGGAACAGTTCAGTACTTACAAGATATCCCAGGTAACAACATCTCTGTGTGATTGGGCCAACTGCCTGGCTTATGACACCCTAGAGAAATAAACAGGAAAGTTAATGGGGGGAAGTTTATTTCCCTGCCTGATTTCAGAATACAGCAGCAGGAGAGATCATGCAGGTACATGAATATGCCTTCCCTCTGTGTTTTGAGGGAAGGCTTCAGCTGGCAGTAGTTTGAAGTCACAGTATTAGCCCGGTTAATACCCCTTTTCACAGTGCTCCAGCATGTCCATAAAGCAGTGTCCTGGTTTCAGATTAATTCAGAGTTAATTTTTTCCACAGTTGCTGGTATNAGTTGCCAACTGGGGATAAACCACGATGTGCAGCATCATGGATCTCTTAAGTTTGTCCATATCTGGATACTTCTTCACAATGAAGGAAGTCCATTTGTCCTGTTCTACCTGGTTATTTTGTTGTTCAAAAGGAAATGTAGTTCATACATTCAGAAGGATATTATTTCTATGACAAATTTTCTTAGGTGGGAGCTGGCATTACCTGCTGTTTCATCTCATGGTTGACTTTAGCTTTGTAAACAATGAAATAAATAAAAATGTCCCTAGCTACTCTGTCAATTTATCCAGCCCTCTGAGTGAAATGTTAATCGAATAAAAATTTTTTCTATTTATTCCTTATTCTTGCTCCTGGACCTCAAAAGAGCTAAGAAGAAGTAATCTCATTATTTTATGCAAACCTATTTATAAAAGTATACACTACACTCTTAAATAAGCCTAAAAAATATAATTTTTCTAGATAGCAGGCACTGCAGTTGACTATCCATGTAAATCTGGAGCCATCTGATTGTAACTCATTGCTTTTTTTCAGAACTCTTCCTTGCACAATGTTTAAAGATAGCTATGTCTATACTGTCTTTCCTGGGTTTGCCCATGTGGACAGTCAGGTTTGCTGCATGTCATGACTTGAGATGGTCATATTTATTGTGTTTGAAGAGGTTATTCAATGTGTCTGAATCAATCTTACCCTAAGCCTAACAGCTCCACCTGGCAAGCAAACAGGACAGCAGAGGCAATCAAGCAGTTGGGGCTGAATATAACCTTGAGCATAGAACTAATGAGGTTGTGAAGATGTTAAAAATCAGCCAACAGTTGTAGTCTTGTCCCTAGTGATGAACTCTGTTTTCAATGGCCACTGTACCAAAAGGAGTGAAAAAAATTGCAGAAAGACTGCTAAGAGATCCAAGTCTGCAGCCTCACAGCATTTAGGATAACTCTGCCCCATGGGTTTTCAGTAGAACTACTTTCTGTGAATAAGGTTACTCAGGTGTGCCTGTGTTTCCAGGGCTAAACCCTCCAACTACTTTACCTGGGTTAAATTGGAAAGGTGTTGGTTGCTTTTATTTGTTCTCTAACTTTATGATTGCTTAGGTAAAAACAGATAAATCTCTTGGATTTTCCTTTGTAATGTGAATGAAATGCTAGATATTAAATTTCTCTTTTGTGTCCATGCATGCTTGTATAGAAAACTTTCTGTGGTTATGATCCATGATCAGACTCAGAGATGATTCTGTAAAGGATCGTGTTGGACGTTTAATCACACCAGAGGGAAATCTAGGTAGTGGTTTTAATTAATGCATATTCTATTGTGATAATGCATAACCTGAAGGAAAAGTGAAGGCAGTTCTTTTGAAGGGATACAAATTAATGCTGTGAAAAATGAGGAAAAATACAAGGGCTGAGATATTTTGTCAATAATGTACAGTCTTTCTGGCCAGAGCAGGTTAGCTTATTTTGTATTTGGAAAGAGATGCATTTCATGGTCTCTCTCATGCCACAGCTTGTCTGCTATGGAGTGAGCATAATGCTTCTGGGCCACGTCAGAGTTACTTGGTGCAGACAGCTTGAGTCCACTGCACAAGAAGGTGGTTCTGCTTGTATGTGATGGATTTGCTTTCCAAGGAAGCTCCTACACCTGCACAATTACAGCCAAGCATGGGGATGCAGACCTAGAACAAGAGCAGGGTGGTATTCAGGTGCAGCCTGCTCATGCCTGTGGAAGGGTTCCTGGGCCATGAGCCAGTTCCTGTCATCCTCTCAGTTATCCTGAGAAGTAAGGTCTCTGGGAGCTGGCAGGCTGCAATGGGGTCTCTTGACCATGTGTTGAGCACCCCTTCTCCAGGTCTGGCTCTGCCTCAGAAAGGACTTGTGATATCTTTTATTATGATATCTTTTATCATGAACTTCATGACTGAAAGAACAGTTTGAATCTTCTCTTGCATTTAATGATTAGACACTTTATTTTAAATGTCGAGGATTTAAATGTATCATATTTTATCTGAGGAATGAGAACATTATAAACTATAAAGTATTCTGGGCTATATCCAATGCTATGCTCTAACAACTCTGATGTGCTTTGAAGGAGAGCAGACATAGATTTTTGTTTAATTTGGTCAATAAGGTTAAGTTTACAGTTCTTTTGCATTGCTAAGGCAGCATATACCTAGCACAGATTAACAGAAGTTGTTGGGTTTTATTTTCCTGATTTATACCTAAGGAGTAGATATATTTTTTTCCAAAGGGACAAGAAAAGAGTTAAGCCTCCACTTCCATTAAGTGGAAGATTGATGCCTCATGTTCTTATAAAACCACACACAGAAAAGTCAACAGTTACAAAGGCTTTTTTGTCCGATTGTGCTTTTTTACTGCAACCTGCCCTTACAAGATTGTAGGAAGTCTTAAGCTGTTATAAGACTAATGTTAAGATTGGCAAAGAGGTGGTGGTGTTAATTTCTTTTCTTAGAAAAGGCTTCTGAGATTGCCATGCATGATGGCTGTGGTGCTATACCTAATCTCATCTGAAACAAGAAACAACACAGAAGGACAGCAAGAAGAATTAAAAAATGTATTACCACTCTTCTGATGAAAGATAAGGGGACTTAAGACTAAATTGCAAAGCTTCTTTTTTAAGGGCTATTTGGGGGGGG
>VZTL01035463.1:0-17767 GCA_013400535.1 Scopus umbretta | reverse complement strand
TTTTTTTTTTTCCTCCACTTGCCCTTTTTCATATAAATGTAGAAGATTAAATTCCGTTTTCATTTAACACTGTGGGACCTACTAAACTCTGGGAGTTTACGTGGCTCTAGGTGAGCGGGCAGGACGCGGGCTGTGGCCCCCGACCGCGCTTCGCATTGTTGGGCGCCGGGGACGTGCGGGAGAGATGGATCGAAAGGCGTAATCGCTGGGCGGCAGGAAGACTCCCTGCCGCTGCCCTCGCCTCCGGGAGCGCTGGAAATGAGATCTTAACCCCACAAAAGGAGGGAAAAAAAAAACCAAACCCTAACGCTGGTGTTGCCACCGTGGTCAGGATGGTAGCCCGGAGGTTGATGAGCTAGGGCAGTGATAGGCGCCGTGTCTTCGGAAACAGTCAGGAGCGTCCTCCCGGGTTTGTGCCAGCCGCTTCGGGGGCTGTTTCTGGAGCTGGTCCATCCTCAGCTGGGAAATAGGAGCCGGGGTTGAAGGAACAAAGTCGGGGTTACAGGTGTGTTATGGTCAGCAAGGCTTTATTTTGGTTGAAATTAAAAATATTTTTCAGCTTTCATAATATTTATGTGCAAATGGATGTTCATGCAGCTCTTGGGAGAGAGCTCCTTCTGCAGACCGAGATCTTCAAATCCTCCTAGGGCCGCTAGTGCTCATGCTGCAAATCCCACTCGATTCAAGTTTTCTTGAGGTCCGTAGGGGTGAGGGCGTTAGGTGGGAATCGTGGCAGTCCCCGAAAGCCCCAGAGCCGGGACAGGCGGAGGGAGGTGGCCGAGGGAAGCGGGCAGCAGCGGTGCCCTTGGGGTGCTGGGACAGCGCCGCGCTTCGGCGCCGGGGCTCCAACTTGCTGGCTTGTNCAAACAAAAAACCCCAACAAAATCGCTGCAGAATGATTCACAGTAAAAGAACTTTGAGATCTAAATTAATTACAAATCACAAGAAGTTTTGTGTGGGGTGTTTTTTTTTTTTTTTTTCCTTCCCCCAAATTGTGGTGTAGGGTGTAATTGCGATGAGGACACTCTTTGACCCTGCCTCCTTTGGCTAATAGCAGCAATAATACACCGTGACACACAGGAGGGAGGGTACATTTTTAGTGGGTTAGGGGATGCCTATAATAAGAAACTTTAATTGAGTTGTCAGTCTTTTGCTCTGTGAGCTAAATTGTAGATTTGAACCACTGAAAGTGCCTTGATTAGATACCTTTGAATATATCTTGCACTCTGGCATGTGCAGGGAAGTAGTTTACATTTCTTACAAATGAAAGGACTGAAACATCTTTGTCTTAATGAAATGGATACTGCTTTAAAGATACATTCAATTTTTTAAAATTCCTGGTGCTTTATCCTTTGGCTAGTTTAATTTGGGCTCGGTTTTTAGCATGTAACCTTTGGCTCAGTGCACTTTTTTTTTGAAGGAGAGAGAACTGTTTTCAGTCTATTTTGTCAATCACAGATTTGTGAAGAGACCAAGCCCGTGGTGAGGGAACACGCTGTACGAGCAGGGCCTTCCCATTCAGCTGCTTCCCTGCAGTCTGTCTGTTTCTGGGGGCAGGGAAATAATCCATGTACAGGGGGCTTACGAAAGTGATTTTAGTTTGGATAACAGGGGGGAAAAAAAACCCCAGCAACTTGTACAGCAGTGCCTAGCCTTCGGTGTCTCTTGGTTAACTCAGTGTCGCCTTGCATGGATGTGGAGCCAGAAAACCTGTCTGGTCACAGCAAGAATGCGAGAAGTGACCCTTGATTTGCTTACCCTCCAGGCTCTGCCCAGGCAGATGCTGGAGATTACCTCTTTCCTGTCCATGTAAAGCTCTTTCGTGGAAACGGAAGAATACATGAAACACATCTTGAAAATTAATTATGTACGGTTAATTCTTCCCCGTGCATTAGTTCTTACAGTATTTGATGACTTAACCATACTCAAGGTATGTTATTTTTGTTACTTAAAATCAGCTTAATAACGAAAGGAAGGAAAGTAAACTGGCTTGTCTGTAAAACGGGGGGTGGGGTGGGGAGATAACCCCAAACACCACAAAACCTGCAGAACTAATAGACCTCTAAAAAGGTTGCCATTCTATAGAGAGAGAAGTTTATGTGTCTGTTTTTCAGCCCAGGATTTTAATTCCTTGTCCATATAACTCCTTGATGTTGTTGTACAATCTGCATCATGGCTCAGGGGGGAAAAATGGGGCACGGCTATTAGGTTAGAAATCCCGAATTCCTTTGCCGGTGGGTTTCTTGGCTGTGTCAGTCCAAAATAAACAGGTTTTGAAAATGACAGTAAATAAATGAAGCTATTTAAAGCAGGGAATCATTACATCCCTCGACCCTGGGATTCTGAATTAGGGGACTGTTTTTCTGAATCCAGAGTGCCTCACCAGTTCCCGTTACCGTCATTGGATATACTTTGGGAGTCATGCTTAAAATGAGGTTTCCTGCTTGTTTCAAGACCTGAACGTAGACAGCAGGCTTATGTGCACCTGCTTCCCGAAAATCCAGCCACAATTTACAGTGGTGGCACAAGTGAAGTATTGTTCGTAGCCAGATAGCCTGGTTGTCAGATTGTGTACATCCAGGCTAACAAATGGGTTACCGCTCCTCTGTAGCATCTTGTTTCTCGTGACTACGAGGAACATACGAGGCACTTCTGAAGACAGAATTTTTTTCCAAGCAATCGTCCTGAGCAGACAGCAAGAAAACAGTTGAAGCCCTTTTACCTCGAGGGTCAGCCTGTCCCTTTCCCCGGAGCACTGCTTCTTTAGCTATTCCTGTACCTTTTAACCGGCGGCCTGCATTAACGTAGGGAAATTTCTCAGCACGTAGCAGGGAGAGAGCAAGTCTGAAGCCACTGCAGTCGAAATACTTTGACAAGTGCTCGGCTCCGCAGGCGCCGCCTCTCGCGCCGTACTCTGCTCCAGTCGCACGGGGCCGGCCGCTGTCACCGGCCAGCCCTGCTCATCTGGAGAGCCGTGGGGATCAGAGGTGGGACAAGAAGCAAGTCGGAAATCCTTTTCTTCCTTAACAGAAAATGTTGACAAACATAATTTTATCTGTTACATTTTCCTCAAAACTTTGCAGAGAAAAAAATGAAAGCCAGGAAGCAAAATATCATTGTTTTTCCACCTTTGTCCAAGACAAGTCTTGTTGTTTGCTGCCTTTTGTAATTGTTTGCTTCCCTCCAACCCTTTTTTAGACAGAATTTCCCAGGAATCACAGTTGGTTCATTTTTAGAGTACACTGAGGAAGGTATTTCTGAGAGAATCATTGCTCTAACTGAAGAGAGTTATTAATGTTAAAAGGAAGATTTTAACAAGTTGGATCTAAGCAAAATCTAGGCTTGATTTATTTATTTGAAAAACCTTAACACTGAGGTGGTCTAGTCCTGAACTGTAACCTTATTGTGGCTGAGCAAGCCCAAAACAAAGAGGAGGATCCTTCCCCAGGAGCTTAAAATGGGAGTATAGAACAAGGGAGAACAGATGGATAGACAGATTGGGGAGCACAAGAAAACAAAGAGATGGTATTGTTCAGCATAAATAGCTGTGGTCGGCTCATCCCGGCAGCTGAACCAATCTGAGGGCTGGTGAATAATGTATGGCTGATGCGGTGGGGACTGGAAGACCATGAGAAGGATCCAAGGAGGGAGTGCAGTCAAGAGGGTTTTCGGATGTGTTTTGAGTTGTGAGAGGGTAAAGCTGGAGGTGGAGAGGAGAGAAAATGGAGGTTTAGGGTCAGAGCAGAGGAGGAGATGGTGAGATAAGCAATGAGGAGACAGCGTGGACTGGATTGCTGGAAAAAAATAATAATGGGCTTGGGAGAGAGAACTGAGAAGAACCTTCTGTTCTTGAGAGAGGATGAAGGAGAAGGCTGTAGGAGGGAGGGGGGAAGAACAGGGAGGAAGTCATGTTTTACTTGATAAGTTTATTCTTTGGGAGGAATTGGCAAAGCGCTGTGCTGAGGGAGAGCGAGAGCCAGGAGAATGAAAGGAAACGAAGACTGAGTAGAAGGCAGCTGGGGTTGTGGGTGTGCGATTCAATGAAGTTGGAGTAGCAGAGCTGTTTGGTAGGAAGGGTGCAGAATTTAAGAAGCAGAGAAGGAGTCTGTGGTGGAGGACGTCTACCTGGTTATGGGATTTCCACCCGGACAGATCATGTTGCAAGGCAAGGAGTGAAGCAAGCAATTGCTCGTACTGCCAGCCAGGACTGAGAATCAGCAGGAACTTCTCTGTAATAGGAGAGAGGGGCAAAAGACTCGAGGGTGGAGAAGAGTTATGGTGAGAACCATCAACCATATCAATGGGAAAAAGGAAAGAACGGATAGAAAGAAGAGGGCTGAGAACAGGTCAGTCATCTGCTGTTGGGTTGAAAATTATGGAAAAGTGCATGGAAGGAAACCGGAGGCTGGGCAGAGAGTTGGGAGGTAGGAGAGGTAATACGCCTGCTCTGAAGCTGTGATCTGACTGGTCTGGAGACTGAGTCGGGAAAGATGACGCCTTGGTTTTAGGTGGAAATGGGGGTGCTGGTGAACATCAAATTAATAACTCTTTGGTGCACGGGAGTGAGTAGTATTGCCTAGCAAATGTCTATTTATTGCTCTGTCAAATGGAGACAAAGTGCAAGGGTCTGACTTCATGGGATGTATTGATAAGGAAAAATACCAAAACAAACAAAAACTGAAGTCCCCAAAAGAGAGAGTAGAAATGGAGAAGAGCAGAAGAAAAATAGGTAAAGGGAAAAATAAATCAATTGAGGAGGTGTAGAGGCAGGACCTAGAAATAACAAGGACGGGGTAGAAGGGAAGAGTGTTTATGCAATACTCTTCAAACTAGAAGAGTAGGGAGGGGTATATGGTAGGGTTTGGAAGGGGCAAAAATGGGAGAGGAAAAATTTATCAGCTGGGTTGCAAAGTGTCAGATGATGATAGGCCTCTATGGAAGCAGCTTAGTGAAAGATGCGTCTTTGCGATGGCAGGAGGAGTATGGTATGGACAGGTCGTGAACAACTGACATCTTTTCATACCTGTGTGAAGGCCACCCTTTTCCTGGGTAACAGTGCTGCTGGACCAGGGATTGGGCCTTTTCCAGCTCATGGCAGGAATGGTGGGAAAAACAGTGCTGCAAGTTTGGAGTGCTAGTTGTTCAGGTAGCAAAATTGTGCCAGTCAATACCTCATTCTTTCAATGTAGGTCTTCCTCTGGATTTCAGTGGGATGACTTCGAAAAAGAATGAGCCACCATTTGGTGTGGGTTTTGTGTGTGGTGTTCCCCCCTCCCCCTATTTTATGCTCAGCTTATATAAAAATGGTTGTTCTCTGGAAACAAGAATACCTGCAGCAAGGACTGATGTCAGTCTGGGTTTCATCCAGCAGGGATCTTGTTGCCATGATGGCGTTGTACGTGCCATTACGAATATTAGCCATGAACAAGTGAAGATGATAGCCATGAAGTTTAGTGCGCTGTGTTAGGTGTGCTGTGATTGCCTCTCTTGCTGCTGTATGTCATTCGCGTCAGATTTAAATATCTAATGGCTCTCATCAAACAACATTTAAACTTTCTATGAAATCCTGCAAGTGTTCCTTTAGATCATATTATAAGTAACAATGGATGAAATGAGCTTGAATGGGAGGGCTGTGTTTCAGTCTCGGGGGTTCTGCAGCTGCTGGTGATGACAGTGGAACACTTCAATTGAACTGCAGCCTGGTATTCAGCAGCACTCTGCCCATTAAACGACGTATAAAAACAGTATAAATGGTCCGGCACATTTCCTTTTCCACACTATTTTCATCTTAGTCACTGGAGTGTTTCTGTAGAAAATAATTTATTTACTGGGAAGCTAACAAGGAATGTTTTGGTCACTGTGAGCACCAGATGTGGTGTTCGGGTTGTAGCATGAACAAACTTAATTCAACAAGGAAGTCTTTATGCATTGAAAAGGATCTCACGTGACCGCACCGTTTGCTGCCAGTCCTGCTGGAACAGACCTGTCCTCGCAAGGGAAGCGGGAACGTGCCCCTGACGTCTCAGGTGGCAAAATGAAGCCACAGGCTGTGGAGGTCCTGAGTGCCTTAACAGCTATTTATTAGTATTTGTTTGTTTATTTGGATAGCGCCATATTTGTGGTAGGAATGTCATGGACTCGTAAGGAGACATGTTCAGTTGCCCAAGGTTATTGCAATCTAGTGTGGACAGATGTCACATTGAGTAAAGAAATCAAGCCGTGGGGGTTGGAGAGTAGCGATGCGATAACACAGGGGGAGTTGAAGAAGTGTTGCTGGGGAAAAATAGGCTTATTATTAAGAGTGCTATTATGTAGAAGCTGAGTTTTGAATATAGTTGAAACCCTACGGTGAGGTATATTTTAGTCAATAGCAGTCACATCCTTGGCCATAGGTAACTTCACTTCCCCCATCCCCCTTAGCTGTTCAGCTACTCTTAGGAGGTTTTTGTGCCTTCCAGAAATTCACTCGCTAAAGCCAGTGTCATTAAACAGAGGAAAGCAAAGAAAAAGGATCAAAGGCAATACCATGAGTTATCCTCGGCAATATTCAAATATCAAGAGCCATCAAAATGCCCTTGCACTTGTCGTGCTCCGGCCAGCCTCGCGCTGTTGAATCAGCAAGGAGGACCAGGCTGAGGAGACTGGCAAAGTGTCCAAAACTGAAATCACGCTGTCTGGTTCTCCACCAGCAGGGTCTCCAAAGCGGGGTCTGAGATCGGTGGGAACCAGAGGAGGTTAGCATCCCAGAGAAGGTGCGGAGCCCACAGTGGAAATGCGGTAGCAGTCCCACCTCTTGTTTTACAATGCATAAAGTAGGCTTTTAAAAATATATTTTCTTGCATAACATTCAGCCAAATTTTCTTAAACCTGTGACTTTAGCATGATGGTCTGTACAGAAATAAACCATTTCCTCAAACTCTAAATTTTCTTTATTCCAAGAGTTTTCAGGAGGGCTTCTGTAGCGACGTGCCAACTTGAGACATCTCATTGCAGTGAACTGTAATGAAAATGCAATCCAAATCAGTAAAAATGAATTGGTGCATGTTTAAACTTTATAAATGTAAAAGCAGTTGGTAGCTTACTGCTCTTAAATAGTATCCGGTGGGGTCTTTATTTGTAGCCTCCATATTTCGCTGCCACCTTTGGCAAACACGGGTGACTCTTACGCACGTTCCTAGAAGTCATTGGTCGGTGGAAAGCTGAACCAAGCGTGTGTGCAGGCGCTCCCGGGGCTCGGAACCGTCGGGATGCGCAGGGCTGGCTGGGTGCTGGGGCGAGGGCATCCCTCCGGCAGCTGGGAGGCACGTCCTCCCCATCCCTCCTGCCAGGCAGGCCTTTCCCTTTTCTTTATTTTCTCCCCCCGCCCCCCTTCTCAACTTTGATTGATGGAAACACTCACTGGGAGTTGTTTCTTGACATTCTTTAAAAAACCTGAAAGCATGAAATGTTATGATAGTGTTATGTCTATTTTTGAAAGTAAGGCTGTTAATGTAAAAATGGTGCTGATATGCTGGAGTGAATTATAAAAGCAAGATTATTAAATCCCTGAAAATTGCTAATTTATTATTTTTCTCACCTAATTTTGATTTATGGTGCATGATTATAGTGACACACATCTTCAGAAACAAGTGAATTGCTGAGAAATTATTTGCATATTGCAAAAATTTTTATGAGACTTTATATTTAACATTTGCCAAGAAAAAAATCCACCCCTCTTGTTCTCTGCTTTCATTTGAAACCTTCTGAGCCAGAAGAAGATTGCAAGGGGTTTAACTTTCATAGCTTCCCCCTACAAGCAAAAGGTGGCCTTATCTTATGCATAGTAGGGATTCTTTGGCTGTTAATTTTACTGCCATGGAAAGCATACTTGGGTTCGCATTACTGCACACTGAAGACTCTAGCACTTTCCTATATGGATTGATTTAACTAAAAATTGGCCATCACAGCCATGCATGTAAAAGAGCACTGAGCGCAGGTTCGTACCGTGTTTTGTCCCAAGAACACGGATTCAGCATAGCAAGGCTGATTCCGCCAGCTCTGGAGAAACTCGGGGCTGGATCCTGTAAACCTGATTCACAGGACTTGTTTTGTTTTCTTTGAACGGGATTGCTCCTGGGCACAAGCACCAGTAAGCAAGAGTTTGCAACGTCAGATCCTTCCAACAGCTAGGGATGACTCTTTTGAGAGGGGCGGTGATAGTAAGTCCTAAAGACCCAGTTCTGCTAGCGTTTGTCCTTAGGCTCTGGCTAGTGCAGGGGGAAAAAAAAATGTTTGTATCTTAGGGAGAGTGTTTTGGACCAGTTTTCAAGAAGTGGTGGGAACAGCATGAGGACAGGCAGGTGCCTGGCTGTTTGAAAGCACGCTGTGTACGTACTGTGTATATATACGTACGTAAATCATCTTGTATACAATGAAGGCATATTTGCCTGGTTGGCTGTGCCTTCGAGCAGTGTATGGGGACAAACAGCTGTCTGCCCTTTGCAGTTGGCCATTGGCGCGTTGAATCAACTGAAGTCGGAGGCAGGAGGAGGTACACAGTGTAATAAGGAATCGCCAAACGCTCTCGGCCAGAGCGCTGCCTGCGGAATGCTCCCGCAACGAGCAGATCGGGGCTTGCTGGCGCAGGTGGAAAAGAGGGAGGAAAAGGAGGCAAAGCACCTCCGAGTGTGAAGGTGCTGTGCAGTCGAGGCTGAAGATGGCATTGCTTTGTGTGGGTGCCTCTGCCTGTGCTGGCAAGGGGAGGAGAGCAGCGTGATGAGGTCGGGTGAGGTGCCATCACTGTCCCCATCCTGCTGGGCAGGGGAGGTCAGGACTGAGTTCCCTGCACCCCGGGGGCTTGCTCAGGAGCTCCGTGGTGGAGCAAGACAGTATCCCGCGGCGGGAATCCGCAGCCCCCTGCCTTGGCACGACCACGCCTGCATTGTACCCTGCTTCCTTCTGTTCACATTCTGCTCTTACTCCTACTGGCATTAGCTGCGGGAATGTAAGCCTTGCTGGAGATGCTCCAGACTTAAACAGATGTGAATAAGAGCCCAGATTAGTAATGTGGTTTTCTTTTTTCTTTTCTTTCTTTCTCTTTGGTGGGTGTGTTTTTTTTTTTTTTTGTTAACACCCACCTAAGTGCACCTTGCTCTTTGTGTGCAAGAGATAATTTAATCAAAGCATTCATTTAGGGCTGGCTCCATCCTGCTCAAGTTGTGGAAAAGCTCCCATTAACTGTAACAGTGCAGGATCTCGCTCTAACGGCCAGATTTGTACAGGCATTAGGTGCCTAGACAGGTATCTGGTAGGATTTTGAGAAGCACATAGCTTTCTAACCATCACTGAGAGTCGGGTATCCAGGCACTTGTGGAAATCCTGCTAAGCACCCACCTGCACCTTTAAATGGCCTTTAGAAGTCTTGCTTTGAAAGTCAAATCCGGAAAAAACCAAATGAAATCAGTGGCAAAACTGACCTTAGTGTGCAAGCAATAAAGCAGCTGAGGGTAGAGGAAACTACGGTTGCTTGGATTTTTATTCATATATGAAACAAGCTTGAGACTTGTTAATTTTGCTTAAGTGCCATGGCAACATACATATCTGTTTTGCAGCTTATGAAATGTATTTTTGGAACTACTGACTCACACACTTGAATATTTCTGCTGTACTAAGAGAATGTATTTCCTTTTGCTTTCGTGCAGCTATTCAGCATGAAAATAAAAGCGGTCCCCTTCTGGTGTGTATCGTGCTGCAGCTCAGGGCTGTTTTCTGGAGCAGTCACACCTGGGCTGAGCGTGCCTGATGGGATCGCTGCGTGCTGCTGCCGGCGGGAGCTGCTGGGACGGGTGCCGTGCAGCGCTCTCCATGGGCAAAAAGCTGCAAGGAGCCGCCTCTGATACAGGCTGGGCGGTGGATAACCGGGGCTGGCAGTGAAGAATATTAAAGTATCATGTATTGTCAGTTCAAGCACCCTGCGTTTAAGGCAGTACAAGTTACCGGGTTTTCAGGCACTCTTGAGACCGTAGTGAAATGGGGTTGATCTGCGGGGTGGATTACAAGTCTATGGAGTGCCCGTGCCATAGCCTCAAACCAGCACAGCAGGGTTGGCAGCATTGCAGATTTGAAAAAATTGTCGCTTTGCCAAGGGTGCTGGTAGGTGTGCCACCTCTAGGTGGGTTGGGGAGAAATGCAGGGGGTCCCTGTCGAGATGCCGGCAGTGTTGGAGGGATGCGTCCGGATCTCTGGGTGCAGGCAGCGAGTGGTGGAGCTGGTGCCCTTCACCCGTGTTCCCACCACGGCAGTTCAGGAGAAGCTTCCATTTTCAAACCACACAGCTGAGGGTTCCTATTGTGTGCTTTGCGATTCTTGCTGTCCTCAATACTAATCTGCTGATGAAGGCACTTGGCGACTTTTGGCTGGCAGGAGTAAAGCTTTCCTAACAAACCAGCGAGTTCGGGACGTGCTGCGTTCACCCAAGAGCCTCTGTCGCTGGGGGTTTGTGACAATGGAAAAAACCACTTTCTGCTTGACAGTAGGAAGCAAGCAGCATATCCTGCTCCTAGGAATATTCAGTGACGTTCCTCAGGCGACCTTTTGCACGGATCAGGTTGGTGAACGGCGTGCCTGCGGTACCACGGCGTGCCGTGCTTTTCCTGCCTCCCCAAATAAAGCCGTGCTGCAGGCTGTGTCGCTGTGGGACGGCTCGTGGCAGGCACTCCCGAAAGTGGGAAGAGGATGAGAGGAAATGGTGTAGTTGTGCCAGGGAGGCTTAGATTAGATATTAGGAAAAAATTTCTTTGTGGAAAGGGTTATTGGGAATGGGCTACCCTGGGAAGTGGTCGAGTCCCCATCCCTAGTTGTATTTAAAAGGCGGGTAGACAAGGTGCTTGGAGACATGGTTTAGTGGTGGACAGGTATGGTTGGACTCGATGATCTTAAAGGTCTTTCCCAACCAAATTATTCTCTTACCATTCTAGAAGGTTTCTTTTTCTGGCTCCATTTGAAACTGCATGGGCAGAGTTTCCAAAGACCTATCTACCAGAAAGCTCAGCGCCAGCAAGCGAGAAGGGGCTTGATTCCCGTGGGACCCGGGCAGGGAGGCTGTGCAGCCCCCGCTCTGCGCCTCTGGGCCGGCTTAGCCAGCTTCAGTACCCACCTGCTGTCTTTTGGGTGCTTATATTCTATTTTTGTTTGCTTCACGCAATGTGCTGTGATCCCAGTAGAGAAATTTTATGGCTACTTTGAATAAAAAGCTAGGACCGTCATTGTCCACAAAACTGAAGAAACTCAATTGCTGGGTCGGACCTTGCCAGGATATAATAGTATCTACTTGCCTCACAGGCTTATTGTGGGGCTTTTTAAATTAATATTAAGTGTACGCAGTGCAATGTACTATACAAATTTTTATTATTTCACTTCTAAGCAGTAAGTACGTGTATGCCCTGTCATTTAGAGAACATCAGAACCCAATTACTTAAACATCTGCCTAGCAGTTTTGATTAGTTTATTGTACTGTGTTTAAATTAAAAAAAAATAAAAAAAATTGAACAATAGTAGTAGAAGAAATATATTGAAAATGGGAGCTGAGTCTCTATACTAATTTTTAAAACACTAAAAAAGGCACTAGAGGTGAGACTACACTGTTACGTGACAGTTTTCAACCAGGAACGTTGAGGAAAAAACAAACCCTGCAACGTGGAGCTGTACACCCAGGAGGTTGGCAGCAGAGAGCGAGGGCTCCTGCCTGCTCAGTGTCTGCGAGATCACAGAATCATTAAGGTTGGAAAAGACCTCCGAGATCATCTAGTCCAACCATCAACCCAACACCACCCGAGATGGAGACCTGCACTCGGGCCCGTGCGTTTGGATGTGCTGATGAAAGACTGGAGGACAAGGCAGAAAACAGCCAATGGTTACGGAGGGCCAGAGGGGTAGATTTGTAAGTTTTAACTAATAGCTGAAAAAGGTGCTGTTTCTAATGTCGCTAGTGGGGAATGGGGAAGAGAGCGGTGGTGTCTGCCCCTGGGGCAAGAGGAGTGTCAGTCCCCAGGCTGACGAACAGCCGTGTAGGGTAACGCGAGAAGCGTATTAGACGCAAGAACGCGATGGTACGTGTGGAAATGCGTGGAGCAGGCAGAGCAAAGAGGTGGGAGGGCTGTCTCTGGAGATGCTTAAGCCGAGGAAACGGCACGGTGGGCCGGGCAGCTGAGCAGGCTGCACGCCGTGAGCACCAAGCAGCCGAGCGCTGGTGGGACGGTGGCAGTGACGGAGCGAAACAGCACGGCTCGCACGTGCCGTGGGAGTTGGGGCGCGGGGCTCGGGCTGTACCTTGGCTGTTGCTTTGCTGTTCATGACGCTGGAGGATAAGTTGGAGCCTCAACTGTTAACCTGTGCTGGCTGTGTTCAAAGAGCAGAAAAAGGGTCCTTAAGCTTCTTTCAACACCATTTTCTTGGCTTAGCTGCCTCTTGGCCCCTGGTGAAAATGCACTGACCCACGCTTGTAATTCGCCTCATTTGAAGCCCCAGAGCAAAAGCTGGGAGACAGAGGAGAGAAAGGAGGGACTTTTGGAAGGGGCCGGGGGAGCGAAGCCCCGGGGGAGCCCAGCTCAGTGTCTCCTTCCCAGGGGTGGGAGCCCGTCCTCTGCGGGGCCGGCCGAAGCATGGGTCATGGAGCGTAGCCAGGGTGCGGGGACGGTGGTGGCATGTTGTGCAGATACGTTCTAGACAAATGCATGCAAGATACGGCCTGGGGAAAGTCTCTTTATGACAGGAAAGAAGAATGGGGCTCCATCAAGGACTTTAAGTACTTATAGCTGGTTTGGAACAAGGCTGTCCTGGCAAATAGATGGACTAGATGACCCGCTGGGGCTTTTTACGTCTCTGTGTTTAATTGTGTTTGTCACTGGACTGTGTCTAGAGGTTTTAAAATATTATTTTACTAGCAAATGTTCTGGATTGTGCTATCAAGACCAGGTGGCAGCAGTTTTACAGCATGTATTTTCCCTTACAATTTGCAACATTGAAACTTGTAGAATGTCTTTAACTGATAATTTAACTCCCTACCTACTAATTGGACCAAGACATAACTTTGTAGCTTTATCTCTTTCCTATTCCTCATTTTATTTCTGTTTCAATTAGTGAGTGTGCCTTTAGCAAGAGACTAAGATTGTTTTTCTATCTGTTATAAGATTTGCCTGCAAGAGAAATGCATTTTATTGCCTGTCTTCTCAAATGCTCAAATATCATTCTCCCCTTTACAATCAATGAAAAGACCAACAAGCTTATTTGCCTTAGGTTTGGCCTCCCTGCGCAGGGCTGCTTCCCTCTTACTGGAGCTGCGGAAGATGCTTACCCGTGTTGACGCCTTCAGTTTAACAAAAACCTGCTTTAACCTCCATCTTGTGTCATATTTCAAAACTGAAAAGAATAAGCATGGAAACTTGACTTCATCAGAGATGCCAAAATGCTAACGAAGGCCGACATCCCACAGAAAGCTCCGAGAGCTCCTAGTCCCACAGCTGACCGTCTCCGTTTCAAATAGCAAGACGGTGATGCTGAATGTTTTACAGCATGGGCGTTATTAAGCCTGATTCACAGCTTTCTCATCCTCAGTACTGTTGTTTGCAATGAAGTTGCAGGATTAGGATTGTTAGTTTTAGTTATTGGTCAAGTTGCAGAAGTGCTTAGGAGCTGCTGGCAGAGTAGTCCGGGACTCAGCTGCGTTCGAGGTGATACAAAAGAGGTGGCAAACACTTGATGTTTGACCAAAATACTTTAAATTTTGCTAAACAAAAAAATCTCTATTCACTGACTTTAACATGATACTGAATATGATAAAGAAAATGAAAGCCCGATAGGTAGTGTAGCATACAGCGGTCCCAGCCGGAGATTCATGTTCTTCTGTCACCAGCACAAAGAGTGGGCAATAGTGTGTTTCTGGCAGACATCGAATGTGTCCCAACAACGTCCTGCACAGCTTCCCAGTTGCTAGAAAATGTAGGTTCTAGTTGCCAGCTGCAGTTAATTGGTTATTACTCATTATTTATTTAATTTAATGCTGTGGTTGACTGTGCACTCAACTTACTTAAATTCTTTTAAGAAACCATTTGTCTCTTGTTTGCCATAGAGAGAGTAACAAGCAAAATAGAAACCTTAGAAATTTGAAACTTAATTTTGGAGCTCATGTAAAATAGCTCAGTGGACATATGCGGTCTTTACAGATAGTGCTTATTAAAACCCAGAAGACTTATAATTAAAAGCACGGCATTAAACGCATTCTGTGTCCTGGGTCCAGACGTGTAGTTTGCGGATGTAGGGAGAAGTACTGCTTCTGGCTGGCTGTTAGCATGCTGAGGGTTCTGCTTGCGATCACTCGGTCACCGCTGGCTGGACAGTGCTCTTCGTTGTCCTGCTCCTTGGCCTCGTCTGTGACTTGGATGAGTTCTGCTCCCGGAGTGCTGTTGCACATTGCCTCTTCAAATGTTCCTAAAAAGTACTCTTCAACTGCAAACATTACTTTTTTTTTTTCTTATGTGCCTTATTTTCCTAAGCAATGATTATCCAAAAGAATTAAAATGGTTTTTCATAAGATGGTTTCCAAATTACTTCTTTGCTGTTATTCAGACCTCTTCAATGGCTGTGTTTGATCTACAGGAGGTCAGATTTGCTTAGCTTCATGCCTTTTTCTTGCTCTGTCACCTGTGGGTCCTTGTGGACTCTTACCACCTGAGTTGACAAGGGTTGTATTTTGGGGATGAATTGCTAATGAATTTTGTCTTTTGGAAGCTCCATCTCTTTAACTTTTTTGTTCTTCCTTTTTTTCATAGCTTATTCTAAGTTGTCATTTAATTTTAAACAGACATTTCCACTTTCATGATTTTTGTTAGTCTTGGCTTTTGCAAAAAATAATTGTCAGCAAGTCCCTTCACCTGAGGTTTAGTGTCTGCGAGTTAAATAAGCAACTTCCTCCAAGTAACTTCCTAATCCGCTAATTTCTCTTGATTTTCTTCTCTCGTGTTCTCCACCCTCCTCTTCCTGGCTTCATGATCCACGTTTATCACTGCATAATGTTATTTCCTTCCAGCCCTGGCATCTGCCCGGGTGAGCACATTTTCCTGTGGTCGGCTGGCTGCCTCCTGCCTCTCCCCACCGTGCCCCTTGCTTCCACCATCAATCCACAACCCATCGCAGCCTTTCACACACCACAGCATTCAAGTTTAGCTTATTCAAATGCTGTGGATCGCTCTACTTCTCTCTGGTCTGCAAAAGGACCTCATTTATTAGAGAAACTGAACACTTCTGCAGGCAAGGTTGTTGGTAGCTTCTTTATAGCCTTCAGTTGTGCTCGGTCCCTCCCTTCCCCAGCAGAGCCCTTACTTGAAGGAAAAAAAACAAAACAAAAACCAAACAAAACAAAAACAAAAAAAAAAACCCAAAAAACACAACAAAACAACAACCCCCAACCCAAGAAACAACCAAACCACAACCAAACATCTCCCTTCTCCTTTTCTGAGGCTTTTGAAGAACAGTGAACTTGTGATGTTTTCCGTAGGGATGAATAAAACCTCCCTGGATATTGCAAATCTGTGCCCAAAATTCACATGTAACCAAATGGGCTTTTGCAAGATGGTGGGGGAAAAATGTTCTGACAGCGAGTTTTTCCTCCCACCCCACCCGGTATTTTGCTCTTGAGCACGCCTCTGCGCTTCCTGGGTTTGGCCAGGGCCAGAAGTGGAACTGCTGAAATACCATGAGACAGACTGTTCGTCTGAGGTTTCCCACTCGCTTTTCCAGACCCTAGCAGTCTAGGCACTTTTGGCAAACCTCTGAAATCTCTGGATACTGCTTTGAACCGAACCTCTCTACTTCTCTTTCTGGGTTGCTCAGCAATGCCCTTTTTTACTGACGGGCTGTTGATCCTCCTTGAAAGCACTGATTTCTCCATCTCCCGCACAGTTACGCAGGCTTATCCAAACCATGCCTTCCGCACGGTTTACTAGATAATTCTGTTCATCTGCTGTTATCCCTCCCCGTGTTGTCCTGCCAGGCCTCAGGATCACCAGCCCTGCTTTAGCCTGGCACCACGTGGGTATCGCTTTTCTTTGGCTGTTCAAGCCTTGTCCCTGCAGAGCACAAAAAAGACAAAGTTTTTGTCCAGGCGGAGGGATTTAATGGAGAGGGAGTCAAATCCCTGATTGTAATCAGTCGCTATGAGATCCTCATGTAAATGATGAACTCTAGCTCTCATCTGCATTGGTACTACTTACTGTTATTTTCTAGAAAGTAGAGTGATTCTGTATCTATCGCTTGCATTTTAGCAATTCTGTTGCTAATTCAGATAAGTAATCTTTGCATTACATTAAAAAGAGTGAATGAAACTCTCATTAGTTATTTGGTCGTGATTTTAAATTGTGGTTTCCGGCAAGTTTTGCATTTGGATGAAATTTTGACCTGAATTATAGTAGGCAAACCCCAGCAGTTTAAATCATTTTCAGTAGTTTGACTATGAGCTTACAAAATTTTTCTGCCCGAAATGAATGGTGGCACTCAAAATAGGAACTGTTAGTGATTTGTATTAGCTAGGGTATTGAATTGATTGTTTTTGGTTAGCGTCCTTCGGTGTTTTAGGACTAGTAAATCTCATGCTCTCTCTTTTCATTGATAGAGTGGAAGAAAAAGATAAGCTATCACGCGTCTTTCAACTCCAGCCTTGAACGCGTTAGCCGTTGGGCCGTGCTGGTAGAACAAATGGAAGTGAAGGACATGTTCAGTACGTGCTCGGAGAAGGGGCTGGCGATGTCAAAAAATGCTGCTGTTTTTCTGCGCGCCAGAGTGCTAGGAGTTTGGCTGGCTATTTCCATTAGATTAGTGGCTTACAGTTCTTTGAAATATGAACACCAAATTTGCAATGCTTGAATATTAACTTTTAGTTAATTTATATTGTTTAATTACTGCAAGTTAAGATCTTAAAAGAAGCCACAGTTTAAATTTACATTGAATGCTTTTGAAAAGAAAACTATATTTAATTCAAAATGTTTGAAGTTTGATTTCTGACTGATAAAAGTAATTGTTTTCCTTATTTTGGTATTAGTTTTCCCCTCGAGTCCTTAGTTTTCAGTTTTGTAGCACGGCCAAGGAAGTTGGGGGAGGCAATGGCAGTGAAAAATCCTTTAAGATATTAAATGTTGAAAGATGAAATAACAAAGCACCAAATAGACCGGAAAATTTCCCACCAAATTGGCTGATGCTATATGCGGTTTCTTGCAGAGTACACAGCAATGTATTGCAAAATAGAAAAGTTGAATGTGACCAGATTTAGTCCTGTGAAAGCTCACAGTTTGGGGTTCTCAGTTCGTTATGTCCTGGAAATCTCATCTCATGATTGTAAATATACATAGTAATAGATACATAAGTATACACATATGTACACACACACATAAGTGTTTTTGCAAAACTAACTAATCTGCAAAATTAGGCCCAGAGTATTTTTCTCTATATGTGGCTTGATTCTGTATCCAGCAAAGTTAACTGCGTGCGTTTCAACCACACAGGTAGATGTTGGGCCTATGGAAGTTAGGCAAAATATGCACAGTTTCCCCAAATGAGAAACTATTGAGCTAATAAACAAAATTATTATTAAACACCAGAGTAATCTGTACCTTTTGTCTGACATCTTAAAAATTCTGACCTGGGGAATGTTTTTCCCAGTGGTTCTAGTAAAATGCAGTCATAAGCATCTCGGTAGTAAGAGCCGCTTCTTTCATGCTCTCCCCCTCCTTTTTTTTTTTTT
>VZTL01035462.1:0-18811 GCA_013400535.1 Scopus umbretta | reverse complement strand
AGCTGAGCTTTTGCTTTTCTAACTGCATCTCTGCACACTCTGGCAATGCCCTTGTAGTTCTCAATGGATAATCTTCCACTTCTCCATCTCTGGTACACTTCTCTTTTGGCTTTGAGTAGAACCAGGAGCTCGTGGTTGAGCCAAGGTGGGGTCTTGCACTGCTTATTTCCCTTTCCTTTATAGGGGATAAATTGGTTTTGTGCTTCCAAGAGAACGTTCTTGAAAAACTCCCAGCACTCACTAGCTCCTTTATCCTCCATGGAAGCTTCCCATGGAATCCTTCCCAAGTGAGGTCTGAGAGAGCTGAAGTTTGCTCTTCTAAAATCTAAAACCTTTGTCTTAGTACTAACTTTCAGCATACTCAGCAGGATCCCCAACTCCACAATATTGTAATTACTGCAGCCAAGGCTATCACTACCCGAGATATTACAAAGCAGGTTTTCTTGGTTTGTGAGTAGCAAGTCCAGCAGTGCCTCACTCCTGGTTGGAACATCTGATATTTGTGTGAAGAAGCAGTCCTCTACACATTCCAGGAATTTGATGGATGACATGTGAGCTGCTATATTGTTCTTCCAGCAAATGTCTGGGTAGTTGAGGTCACCCATAAGAACCAGGTTCTGTTGACCAGAAGCTTGCATAAATGACCCAAATATTGCTTCGTTTGGTCTTATCATCTTGGTTTGGAGGTTGGTAGCAGATACCTACTCTAAGATACCCCTTAGAGACAGCCCCTCTGATCTTGACCCAGAGATATTCGACAGGGCTTCCACAATTGCTGTAATTGACTTCTACACATTCAGGGTTCTCTTTAATGTAGAGGGTAACTACTCCTCCTCTTCTTCCCTGCCTGTCTTTACAAAACAGCCCATAGTCATCTATTGCAATCCTCCAGTCATGTCAGTTGTCCCATCATGTTTTGGTTATTCCCGATATAACTTCCTGACTGGGCATGGTGCTCCAGTTCCTCCTGTTTGTTTCCTAAGCTGCATGTACTGGTATACACACACTTGAGATGGCTGGTCTTCTGCTCATCTTGGGAGGCACCTAAGGAACATTTGTCGCTGCTCTGATTAGCCTGGCTTATTCCCCAGTTGGTTGCAATGGCATGAGCGCATTGCCACTTTGGACCCAATCCTCTGAGTCCTTCAGTTTAAAGCTCACCTCACCAAGTTGCCCAGCCTGCTGCCAAAGATTCCCTTGCCTTTTCTAGGCAGGTGGATCCCATTCCTCCCTAACAGGCTATAGTCATCAAAGAATGTCTCGTTGTCATAAAAGCCAAAACCCTCATGACAGCACCACCCATGAAGCCAGAAGTTGATTTGCATTATATGTTTATTTCTGGCTACACCCTTTCTTCTAACTGGTGAAACGGAAGAAAAGATAACTTGGGCACCAATAATTTTTGCTTGCACCCCCAGGGCTTTGTAGTCTTCCTTGATTCTGCCCATGTTCTGGCTTGCTGTGTCATTCATGCCGACATGAAAGAGTAGCAATGGATAGTAGTCTCTGCTCTTGACAAGTTGTGGCACCCTCCAGGTAACATCTCAAACCTTAGCTCCCGGAAGGCAGCATACCTCTTGTGACTCCCTGTCAGGCTGGCAGATGGGCACATCTAGTGTCCCTTAACAGGGAGTCACCCACTATGAGCACTTGTAATTTCTTTTTGTGGTATCTACTCTGTGCTGCTGGTAGAGTTTCTCCTTGCAGACCTTGCTCGTGGGTGTCTACAGCTGTTAAAGCTTCCTATTTGGTTTTGGTTGTAATGCTAGAGGGTGCAAGCTGAAGCAGAGTCCTGCTTCACACACAAAAGTGGGTCACCAGGGTCCAAGGTGCTTCATTCTCTGTGGTGTCTGCCATAGAGGCATGGTTCTGAAACCACTTACCTATCTCCATCTCATCCCCTCTAATATGGCACAGCCTTTTAACTGTTTCCTGCAACTCGGCCACTTGAGGCAACAGCTCATCAACCTGTGTACATCTTTTGCAGGTACCTACCTTTTCTCCAGGAGAAGGATCTGGGCACTCAGTGCAACCTCTCATCTGTACTGAAGTCTCCTTCCTTTACCAGTTCCGTCTGGGTGGTTGTATCAAACATCTCGGGGACTTTCTCTGTGTAAACACTGGTTTTAACTCTGAGGTGAATGCCCACCATTATGGCAGAGACCTAGAGCACTTACTTCCCTGGGCTGTGGGCCCATAAACAGGGTGCACAGCCCTTCTTACAAACCCTTCTGTGTGAACTGCCATGCAAACTGCGGCACCCTCTTGTTCCCTGTTTGCACATCCTATTCGCAGCACTTGTGGTCGATAGCGCTCCCTAGGGCTGTTTAAATCTCCTGGCCATCTAATACTCCTGGCAGCGCCCAAGCCACTGCTGGCTCCTGACGGGGCTCTCTGCTCTTACCTGGGTTTCCCTGGCTCTAGGAAACCTCCTGTACACCTCGATCTAGCTCTCAGCCACAGAATTTACCATTGCCACAGTTGTCCGGCCAACTGAAACTTGAAAGAAGCCTGAATTTTTAATGCTGTGAAAAAGATGGTGCTTTTTCACTTTTTTCCATACTTGTAACTTATATTCACTTTTTCAGCAGTTAAGTAAAAAGTTGTCATCTTATGACAAAAACTCATCTGTTGGAATTTTCTAGCTCAATTGAAACTAGAAGTACCTTCAAGTGGTACCAATGACCTTCTGTCTGGGCTTAACTTTGTGACTGAATGAGTCCCCGTGGTTCTCAGTGGGGCTAGCATTTCCACTGAAGCAAAGTCTGGTCAGCCCACCTCTGACTACAGTTTCAGACTCAGTGATTCCAACTTATATCCTGTTTTTTCTGTTCATATCACTAAGTCTTTCAAGAAAAGTAGGAAGCTTTTTCTTGTGCACAGAATGGCAACAGAAGCTTTGCTAAAAGCTTGAAAAACTTCTCTTCTCTTCTTAAAATGTGTGTGTTTTAGCAGATGTCAAACCCTTGATTCACACTATTTAATTTAACAGCTGGGCAGAGTTTCCAAACCATCTACTGGTATGCAGTGATATTAGTAGATGACCAGCTATTTCAATAACCATGAATATCCACAACTGCAGCCCACTTAATATTCTCTGTATTCTTATGGGGAACGTAATGTTCCAAATCAAGTTTAGCATTTATACACACTGTGTAATATGGCCTACTATTCACATCCAGAATTCTTGAGAAGTAATAAACCTGGATTGTACATGAAAATGTGATATGACTCACAGCTGTACGCTGCCTATTTTTTTAGCACTTGGCACCATGCATTATTTTCCACTGGTTCAGATGACAGGCAGAGCCCATCTGAGGCAAAATGAAACAATTTCCAACTGGTGGGCTTGATAGTGCAGGTGACATTAAATAATTAACAAGTTCTCGTTCAGAACCATGCCTCATGCTTTAATTAATATCGCTTCTTAAAATAAGAATTTGTTTACCATTGCTGCTTCTGCAAGCTGATTGCTGCTTGCAAAAAACATCTGACATGACTATGCCCAGGGGATTGCTTTCACTTCATTGTTTATAATAACTACAAACAAAGAGCTGCAAAAGCTCATCTCGCCATGAGGCGTCCTGACAATCTGCCAGTTTAGTCACCAATAATAATGAGACTGGCACAAGCAATAAGCTCAGCGCTAATCTAATGAGGGCCTGTTTCAATCGCCTATTGATATTACAACAGCTGCTAAGCACCCGATGTTTAGGACTTACAAACAAGAGGTATGCCTCCAACCAGTTGAAGGGTAATTACACCCTCAATATGGCTTTACTCCTATCCAGAAGCTTCATCACCTTTTTTTTTTTAAATTTTCGTCCACCCTCTCAGAGAGCTGATCCAGACCAGCCTTGCTCGGGCAACAGGCACAGATTGGATGTGCTCTCCAGGCCATGGAGAAGGCTGGAGAGGAGGCTGAGCTGGAGCTGGAGCAAGTCCTGATCCGGAGGCGAAGGTGCGTGTGATTTACCAAGCCGCATGTGCTGAGCCTGGGTGATGTCACTTCCGTCGCTTAGTTCCTGCGGTGAATGCAATTATGAACAGATGGGCAAATGACACGATTCCACTGCTAATGAACTTCCCTACTGGGGAAGAGGACAGTGCATTACCCTTTTGTACTTCAGACTCTTAATTATCATTCTTAGGGTTTGGTGTGGTGTTTTGTGTTTGTTTTTTTGTTTTGGTTTTTTTTTTTTCCCCAAACATAATTATTACACATCTTTGGATTTTAAATCCTTTTGGAGATGGTTAACTAGTTCCTGCCTAGTCAGGAAAGTTCTGAGGAAGTGGCAGAACAAAAGGGTTTTCTTTCTAAACGGAAACACTAATATTGAAATGCACAGTTTAAGAGAACAAGAAATCTGTGCTAACCTGAGTTCTTAAATGCCATTTTCTTCTTTCATCGGTTCCTACTGCTCTCCTTTCCAAAAAGTTTTCTCAAAGCAACCTTTGCAGATGAAGAACTCATAGTAGTGTGGTTCATACATCAGTTTAGCCATGTCTGGAGGAACAAGTGACTGGTTTGGAAAGGATTAAATAGCATTGCTACTAAGCCAAAGCACAGGCAAAATGAAACCCAGAAAAGGTTTATGCTCAGGTTCTAAATTTCATATTTCACAGAACTAAACTGATAAAAATGCTTTCTCTAGCTACTTGAAATATATATCTTAGTATCAACATACCATGAAAGGAGTAATGCTAAGCATCTAATTATAGATCTCTTTTCCTCCGTCTTCAGAAATAGTGTTGAGGGGGAAGATGGGACATCTTACACTTCTGAGAAAAAAAATGTCAATAGTTCTATCATCCTAGTTTGCATTTCTTCTTAATTTTGAAAATGCATGGTCATCTTTTGGGTAAGCAATTTGGATGAAGTGTGTCTATAATCCAGTGTGTTATAATACCCTAATGGAAATTTGAAAAGAGAATATTAACTTTGGAAATTCAGACAGTGGATTGTTGTTTCTTTGCATTGCTGCTTGTCAGAATTGTGAAGTATATAATTGGGTTTCTAAATTTCCCACTATTGGCATGGCAGCACTAATATATAAATTTCTTCTCTATGTTATCTTTTAATCTTATACTGTTATTATGCAGCTAGTAACTTGGCCTAACTTTAATCATTTATGAGACATCTAAATAGGAAGCTTGATGTCTCCAGATTATTCCCTCTTAGTCACAGCAAGAGTGAGCGTCAATCTTCCACAGAGTATTTCAGAGCGCTGAAAGTTAGACATCTTAAAGGTAAACACTAACAATTATTTCATAGGGAAGGAGTAAAAAGGTTTGTTATGTCATGATGGAGACTGTAAGTGACTCTTTAATAGTTAGAAGCAATTGTAAGAGTTAATGTCCTAATACATTATACAACTGCAGTGAATTTTAAAAGGCTTAAAAAAAGGGAGGTGGGGAGAAATAATCCTTGAGCTGTAGCTGCTAACAGTGGACTCACTTCTGTGAAACCATTGAGTTTTGGTGCTGTAACTTTCCAGGAGCACAAACAGGCTTATGTATTCAAAGTACCACAAACTGTTAACGGTTTCCAGTGAAACAGATGGCAACATTATGATCATTTTTGCAATTAATGCTGACTGCAGATTGTTTTTGAGGCTGCAGTCGTAGTTCTCCATCTCCTGTGTTAACACAGTATTATTCAGTTACAGAATTTATTTTATAAATTTCTGATAACCCCTTCTTCCCCAAGTATTCAAAATGCCTAATATATTTGAAGATGGTATGAATTGCCTTTTGCTACTTGCATGCCAAGGGTCTTGCAAATTAAGACATGTCTTTCTCCTGTGACCCTGAAATTTACAGTAAGATGTGATCTCCTTTTTCCCCTGAGTGATAAAGTTGGTGATTAGAAAGCTAAGCACATCTCTTTCTGGAACAAACTATATGGCTGTGTATGTCTGGCACAACTGCACTTCTGATTTACTGAATAAGTGAATATTTTCTGTCCATTTATTTGGGATTCTTACCACACTTATCATTCCCAGCTAATATGAGTAGGTATTTTCTTTTTTTTTTTTTTTTTAAACCAAGTGTGATGTTCTCACATGCATTACACAGATTGAAACTGTCTTCTTTGCAATCTTTTTTCATATGTCCAGCAAACTCTGTATGGACCAGAGACATGCAGCAAAGAAGCATGCATTGCCCTTGAAAATAAATATAATCATGCTGAAAATGGCCCAAACCTTTTCCTTCTTGGAAGCAGTATGGTGTAAGATGAAAAGTGAGTGGATTGTTTTGCAATTAATATAGGTGGAAATAAAATCAGTGCTACTGTCCTCTAAACATCAGTGAAATGCCTTTTGTTGTTAAAGGGAGATGTGCAGGAAGCAGGCAGAACTATTCTGCAGGCTAGTAGCACAACTTACCATCTGCCATTAGAATTAACAAGCTGAAGATAAAGCAGCTCAAAAGGAAGTTTTCCAGAATAGCTGGAAAATGATCAGCCATTGCTGAGAACAAAATAAAGGAGCAAAGGCATTGTGGAGCACCTCTGCATTGGCCCAGCTGGGGTTACAGCCAGTTAACTGTGTTCATCGGATGCAATATCTCATCCCCATCCCCACATCCCCTGCCACTGCACACCCAAGTGAATGCCCACATCAGGCAGTAGGGGAAGCTGCAGTCCTCTCCCCGAAGGAGTCGGGCTCAGGTGCTAAGGAGCTGTGGGAGCCAGAAACCCTCCAAGGGGCAGCATCTCACTGCAAAGCCTGGCAGCTGGTCCTGCTCCCTAAGCATTGTGTGGGTCATCCCATGCCAGGAGAGTTCTGTGGTTGGTCTACCCCGAACTCAGAGCTCAGAGGAGCATGACATTGATCTAGTACCCTCTGCCCCAGCAAAAGACAGATTTTATCACTTGAATAACATTGTTTCCAGCCCAGCATTTAGTGGGAACTTGGACCGAGGAGCCAGGCCTCCCGGAGAAAGAGAATAGTGCTGATGGGCTGCACCTTGCCGGTGAGAAGCAATTACTCCTCCAACAGTCTGCTGTGTTTTGGAAGGCATGCCTTCCAAATGCAGCATGGAAAATAGCATAAAGTGGAAAAGCTGGCAGAATTCTGAGATGCCTCATTAAAACGTGAAAAAGTTTTGTGAAATCTAGTTCATTAGAAAACCTGAGGTTGGGGACTGATTTCTACTTTCAGATCTCATGAAGGTGGGCAGTTTAAAGTGACAGCTTAGCAGAGTTCAGATGTTTGTTTTTCCAAGGGTGGCATTTTACAGATGTAATTGGAACTAGGAATCCTTCATAGAGTCATATCACAATAATAAGCTGATAATTGTACAATTTTTCTTGACACATAACTTCTTGTAGTGGGAAAATACTCTTTTTTTTCTCCCAGTATTACAGTAAATTATTGAATTACTTTGCCATGTAGATGAAGTCTTTGTTTCCTGGGAATTGTTCTAATAAAATAGATAATTTATAATAATGTTACAAAATGATTTCACCATTCAGGAGCCATAGTAAGAGGTAATCACGCTGTATGTTTGTAAACAATGGACATTTTAATAACAGGGAAGTAGCTTTAAGAGGATTTTATTATTACTGCAAGAGAACAACTGAGGTTTAATCTAGAGGAGTGAATATCAAATGTAAATTTCAGAGTGAAGAAAGGTCACAGGTAAACTCTTTCCAGCTGAGGATCGCTGAAATGATAAAAGATGTAATGCATTGAATTCTACCATACACCTTGAAGACATCTGTTGAAAGATTTTTGTTGACGGTTCAAAGTTAACAGTGTCTGGTTTTCAGGAAACATACTCATCTGGGGCTAAAAATGATATCTTGTTCGGTTATATTTTTGCTAAGTAAAAGTTTGTTAGCAAAAATAAAGTCAATAAAAACACTTAACAGCCAGAAATCTCATACGGGCCATGAAGACCTATTGTGACAACCATAGAAAATGCCAGTAGGGGTTTATCTTAGTATCTAACTTCAGAATTCTAAGTGTAAATCAAACTTTAGATCATAGAGTTGCGATTTAAGTGAGACAGAGTATTTGGAAAGATAGATCAAAAAATACAGAGGAATTTTGTTTAGCTTAATGTATTCATAAATATTTAAACTCTCATATGGATTATGGAAAGAAGTTTAGGGGATGCACAAGAAATCTCATTAACATCTGCCTTTTTTCTCTTAGGAGACACTGGCTAAAGAACCTTTTGTTTAGTCTGGGTATGATCTGATCACTGATACTGTACATAGGAACCATATGTACTATATATAGCATACTTAGAATCATATGTATTTATACAACATATACACTAATAGGGCTTTCCATTTAAATAAAATCAACAAAATAAATCTTGAGTTGACATATAAGAAGGGCAAACACAAATGAAAATGAGGAAAAGGGTCCCTAGAGGACCTAGGTCACGTAATCACTTTGCATTAAGTTCATTCATCTGTGCAATGTGTGGATTTATATCTACCACATAACATTGTGATGCTCTTTTTATTAATATTTGTAAAAAGCTGTGACATTCTTTAATTAAAGAGGTATGCAAATACCTGGTGGTGTTATTTATCTGTCAACAATTGACATTCATAAGGATTTAGTTTTCCCCTTCCTCCTTGAAATGGTCTTTTATTTATGATGGAAAAAATTGAACTGGATGCCAGAAAGTCACCTAGCTTATGTCTCCAGGTGATGAAACAATCTGCTTTTTCCATGTCCAAGACATGGAATGTTTGCCCAGTTTATTGCTATAGATGCTACAATCTCTCCAGCAAATCTGCTACAGTGTTTATCTAGCCTTACTAGCAGAATCTTATTTTTAATATTTGAATATTCATTGCTGCAAAAAAGAGATTTTCTTCCTCCTTCCTCTTTCTCAGCCTTCTTCTAGGCTATCCAGCCCTTGTTTCTTCCAGTTTCCCTTGTGGACCATCTTCTTTGGACCTCTAATCTTTCTGATTGCTCTCTATTGGAGTCTATCCAGTTGCTCAGCTTGTCTCTTGAACTGAAGTCTCCAAAATTGGAGGTGAAATTTTAGTAGAGGTTTCAGTACGCAAGCTAAAGCAATAAGATTGCTTCATGGACAGTCTTGCTGCTTATCTTCTCGTATGTATATCCTTGGTGTGATTGCTTGGGATGACATTATTGACTCATATTCAGCTTGTAATTGACCCTAAAGCCCAGAGTCTTTTACAGGACTTCTATCCAACCAGTAGTTACACACGCAGTATTTGCAGCTGATTATTCCCTTCTAAGTGTAGTATGCTGCATTTGAACCTTAATATTTCTTAATAAGAAAACACTGCAAGGCAGAAAATTTCAGATCTGAGAAAAGGTCAGATATCCCTTTTCTTGTATTATAATAGGTTTTTCTGTCAGTTAGCACATACTGCTTGCTTTCATTACTTTTGTCAGTGGAATCATTATTTTGTACATTTATTAACTCCAAAAAGAGTTAGCTAAATAAAAATATTGAGTAGTAAGGTCATCACTCAAACAATGATTAGCTTGAGACTACTCAAAGGAGAAAGCTTAGCCAAAAGGGAGCAGTACAGACAGAGGCATTTGTGAGCTCTTGTATCTGTATCTTAATTTGATGTGTTCTTAAGTGAGCAAATTACTCTTTATGAACTCTTTTCCACTTCTTCTGATGTTTCAAATGAGATGGACTCAGTTTTGTATACATCCAGCTTGAAGTGCTACTTATCCTTCCTTGAGACCAAAGTAACTAACTACAGTGTTGTAAAATTATAGAAATGAGCTAATTGTAAAGAAGAGAGATTTATGACACGGCCTTTAAAACAATGGCTCTTGTACAATATACTGTACAATCCAATATTACTTATTGTTAGTGGATAGTAAGAGACTAACACTGCTAGAAAAAAGCATAATATATAGTGTTAAAAGTATTTTTAACCATTTGACCTCATCTTTTGTTACCTGGTAAAAAACACAGACACATAACACTGATTAGCTATTTTTACATGGAAAATACATCCATTAAGCCTACTATGTGAGACACTCATGTAACTACTGCAGTCAATCAAAGATGAAATGGAGCTGTACAATGAAAGAATTAATTCAGACACTAATAGACAAGGGGAAAAAAGCTTATATCCTGAAGTAGGAGATTACTAACCATAGCAACATAAACAAACACTTCTTGATGCATTATTTTCCAGTTATATCAGATTATTTACCAAACAGTAAAGCAGATGAGGATATAGTTTACCTTGTATTTGGCTTATTTTTAGAACTACTTTTTTGTTGTTGCTGTTGATTTCTTTTCCAAATGGCACTCTTTGCTAAAAGAAAAGGTCCACAATCCAGTCATCATGTACATATACACAGTTAGCAGACTCCTCCCTGCTGGTCTTTTGTTCTGTTATAAATATAGTGCATTTGAATAAACTGGAGTGAGGAAAAGAAACCTAATCTAATGGTTTTGCTCTGAATAGTGCTGTCAATATCCTGAAAGAACTTCTCTTTGGTCTGCATTTTTTACCTCTTTAAAATGACCATTTCCTGCAAGAACTCTGTTCTTAAATTTCACACAATGCTGAAGAGATGAAGCAGCAATCAAGCTTGTGTGTGCTTGTCAGATGCATTCATAAGTTTTGCTAATTTAAAAAAATTAGATTTAATTTTGTAAAGACTATTTCCCAGTGAATGGAAAGAATGTATGTTGATTAAGAAGCAACTAAAGGAACCTTAATTTTCAAGGAGAGATGATACTTTCTAGAGAAACCAAGAAACAAGACTGCGTTGTTTTGGCTGGTCTACAGAGGAATGGGCTTATCACTAGACTAGGAAGAATTCTGAAGATGTGACAACTGCTGGAATGTGGTGGAAATTAATGTCTCCAGAAATGCACTCAGAAGAGTAAGCATTCAAGATCATGACAAAAACTTTTCATCTTTTCTTTGTAACCCACAAATATTGGACTATTTATGAAAAACAAGCTGGCCCTTTAAGGTCTTGGTCCTGATCTTTTTTTAACTGACCATAGACTTATTTCTATGATCCTACCCTTCTAAAGCAAACAAAACCATAATTATGAGCTTCAGCTGCTGTATAGCCAAATTAATTTAGGACTTTTATTTCAAATACAAAAAATTCCAGAGAATTTTATGCAAAATTGTTAGTTTATTCATCTGCACTTTTTGAAATATTACATCTCTTGGGTTTTTTTTTTAATATTAAAGAAACTGTTACTGTCTTGGGATATTTGATAGTAATTTTTGTTCTATGATCTCAGTTAGGCAAAACACTAAGTACATGCACGGTTTAATCTCCAGGGTAGTTCCATTCTACTGATTTGCTCGCTTAGGGTCTTTATTACTTTATTGCCCTAAAACCTACACTTCTTAGCTCAGGAACTAGATATTCCATTACATGTCGCAGGCCTTCATAACCATCTCAGTATGTAGTCTTTCCTTTTTTCCAACTAATCCAGTGTCACTGATTTTGCTTATCTGTAGGCACAATAGAATTAGTCTTGGATTTTGAAGTTTGAACACTGTGATACCAAGAATACAATGCTTTAACTTATCTACTCTAACTGGAGAATAAAGGCCTATTTGCCTCAGTTTTGAATTCTGCAATAAACTCTCTCACATTCTATATGTTTTAATGGTAGCCCAGTTAGAAAGAATGAGAATGCATGGTTTGTAGTGTAGTCATAACACATGGCATCAACAGAATTAATATCTTTGGAAATCTAAATCTCATATGAGTTCAGTAGGTTTGCTTCTCTGCATGGTCAAGTTTGCTATTTTTAAAGTTTAAGTGTAAGCTCCCTATATATATATTTATACATTAAATATATAAACACACTTTACACACACTATACATATACACATTAAACATATACACACATTTATACACTTCATATATATTTAGTGTATATGTTTATATATACATATATAAATATATATATATATGTTTAGGCCTGCTTTTCATTCAATTGCAGCTTTTTAATCTTTGTTGATAACTTATATTCATTGCCAGTAGTCAGCATATCATAATGCACTAGAACAAATTGTTAAACTTTTCATTATTTTTTAGCATTGAGAAATATGTTATATTGAGGAAAACTTGAGACAGATCCAGAGTGGACATTCTGTATCATCTTTTCACCATAGATCACTAGTGTACTTCTTGCCACTATCTGAAAGGATTATGTGGACAAAAAAGAAGTTCCTTCCAAGCTCTGCAGGAACTTTATGGCGTTACATTGGGTGAGGCATGTAAACATGGACTGTTTTCCCGTTTCTGGGATAAGTACAATTTTCCTCCTTGCAGTCCCCAGTTCTGGTTTCCTCTCCAGCTAGGGTGGGAGCTGTCCCTTTCCTCAGATCACTGACACAACACGCTACAGCATCGGTGCAGGTCTTTCGTATAAGAGGCTGAGGAGAAATCCTCAGATGAGGTTGCCATGGCAAGAGGCAGCTCCTGCCCTGTACTGTTTACACTGCATTGTGAATGCCATACGCGAGCTCCACTTTTTATCTTCATTTGTATAATCAGTGATTAATTTACTGTGACTTAATTCTCAACAATGTATTTAGACTTTGCACACTTCATTTAAAGGCTACACCTTTATTATCTTCAAATCCATGTAAAGACATCTACAGGGAAATGGAAAATTTAAAGGCATCTTTCTCAGTAGTGACAGGGGCATAGAAGGAGAGGCTATTTTTTTTTTTTCCCCTGGGCATTAAATCTGCCTATGAGCAGAGCATTTTCTAAACATCTGCACTGTATAACATACAGCAAAATCTAACTGCATGATTGGGAGTCAAAGGCAACTGTATCTATAGCAAGTCCTGTCAGACTGCTGTTTCATACCAGTGGATTTGGGACCCTTCCCATGGACTCATGGAGGGTCTGGTTGTACCCCAAGGTAGCACAATATCCAGAAGGAAAGAGGAGAGGCAAACTGAGTGCATTGCTAGGCAAAGGGCCTGTCTTTCAGCTGGTGAAGCAGCACTGACAGCCCTACAGGGATCTTTTTGCTCCTTTTGTACATGAAGGTGAGGTACCAGGAGGCTTGTTGTTGACAGGAATGGGGTAAAGGGGGATTTTTCTTGTAGGTAAGACTAGTTGCAGAGGCTACCCCTGATATATAGGAAGAGTTAGAGTTAGCAGAGCTCAGTGCAGCCAGCATCATTGCAGACAGCAAAAAAAGAAAAAAGATATTTTAGGATTCATACTGAATTCTTTGAAAAGGGGAAAATCTAAGAATTAAGCAGTTTGTTTAAAAATCAGTAAACTGAAAAAAACCCAACCACTTCATTAGCTCATCTTTTGAATCAGCATATTATTTCACTTCTACGCTTTCAGGCCCAGGCACTAGACCTTACAATGGAGCAAAGGGATCGTAGCCCTGCTAGAGGTGGCTTGGGGTCTTCTGGCAACAGGAGAGCTTCTACCATGATTTCAGTTGTGAGGGGGCAATTTACTTACAGTTTACTTCCATTCCACCCTTAGTCAGATGACACCAGCAAATATTGCATGTCAGAATAACTTTTCTAGCTCTTTTGCAGTGTTTTGATAACTGGCAGTTTTACATTAGGATCCTTACTAAATGATAGTGCTTTACAGTCTTATTGAATTAAAAGGGACTTATGGTGTTTCATACATGAAACTATACTGAGAGTTACCAGAAAACGAAAATCTCTGAAGGCAATATCTTACAATATATATTATAGCTGTTCATGTCTCTCTATACTTACAAAGGGAGCAGCTTTCTGTTGAACTGTCCTATATAAAATGAGGAAATACGTGACTGGATTTGCCACAGTGACTATAGGATGAAGGTGGTGAAATTATTCAGACCAGAAACCATAAGCAGTCTTCAGTACTAGAGAAAGAGTGAGAGAGTTCTGTTGGTATCTAAACAACAAAAGACAACTGAGAATCTTAATTTAGACATCTAGTACATCTGGTAAACATTTTTCTTTCCCCCCTTTTCTGAATCTGAGATTCTTACGGAACGGAAAAAAGACACGTCTGCAAAAGAAAATATTGGGTAAAGAACAGGGAAACGCTTAAAAATCCTGTTGGTTCTATTTCCTGCTGATTTCTTCTTCCCTGTTCATTTTAATGAATAAAAATGCCACAGCTATAATTCTTAGTTTTTCAATACTTATTTACTGGTTTAAGCAGATCCTTTTTATAATATCTACTTTCCAAGCAGTATAAATAGCTAAAACCAAACAAATTTTGTTCTGTGNCCAGCCAGTTTTTTACCTAGCGAAAAGTACACACATCCAAGCCATGAGCAGCCAGCTTCTCTAGGAGAATGCTGTGGGAGACACTGTCAAAGGCCTTACTAAAGTTGAGGTAGATAACATCCACAGCCTTTCCCTCATCCACTAGGTAGGTCACCTTGTCATAGAAGGAGATCAGGTTGGTCAAGCAGGACCTGCCTTTCATAAACCCATGCTGATTGTGCCTGATGACCTGGTTGTCCTGTATGTGCCGTGTGATGGCACTCAAGATGAACCGCTCCATAATCTTCCCTGTAACCGAGATGAGGCTGACAGACCTGTAGTTCCCCAGATCCTCCTTCTGGCCCTTCTTGTAGATGGGCATCACATTTTCTAACCTCCAGTTAATTGGGACCTCCTTGCTTAGCCACGACTGCTAAGTCAATAAATGATTGAAAGTGGCTTGGTGAGCACTTTCACCAGCTTCCTCAGTACCCTTGGGTGGATCCTATCCAGCCCCATAGACTTCTGTATGTCTAAGTGGTGTGGAGAACTACAATACTGGATCACCTTAAATATCCGGTCTCTCTCTGACTTCAACTAATAACAGACATTTATGAAAAAGAGTGTGATATCTGGTACTTCTAGAATGAGCCATCCTTCACTTCTTGTGCATACAGTAGTTAGTTGTCCCTTGCCTTTTGGAGACAGAGGGTTTGGAGTAAAAATACAACTGTGTTTAACCATCACCTCTCAATCTTATCCTTCTTCCTGCCAGTAAGAGTCCTCATTTGTGGCACAGTTGCATACATTGAGATACCATTTGCCTAGACTGAGAACAAGGCAGCTAACCAATTCATTTGGCAGCAATGATCTCAAAACAAATAAATTCTTTAGATGTGGAGTGGGCCTTGCCCAGACTATGTAAAAGGAAAGATAGAGTAACTATATCAAAGCAGCCATAGAGGAGGTGGCTGTGGCATTCCTGCCATTTCAGCCACGCATCAGTCAAGCCAGTGCTGGAAGCCTCACACTCCCCTGCGCTAGCCCTAACTCTCTAAGAGTTAACAGCCTTTAAGTGCAGCTCTACAATAAATTTTAATGCAGACGCAGTCTGTAAAATAAAGACTGAGATCTGCAAAGGTTGTTCAAAACCAAAATTCTAGTTCAGGGTCCATGTCTAGTTACACCATTTGTTATCAGAGCTTGGAAGTTAGTAAAAGTTCATCAGAATTGAGAAAATCCATTCTGTATAATAAATTACCAGTCTCTGTTATGACATTTATAGAGTCATCATTTATGAGGACATATTGGATAGCGCATGTGTGTCATGACAGAAGGATTATCCACCACATATCCTCCTCCATATATAGCTGTGAAGTATTTAAATGTGTATTTACATATCCACATCCATATAAAGACAGAGGAAAGACTTGGCTCACAAAGTTCTCAAACCAACAAGTCCATTCCCTACAATGTAGCAAGACTCTACAGTATCCCTAAACCTTGCTGACTGATGTTATCTATTTAACCTGAAGACCTACCTCCAGTGAAGATGGTCAGACAACTTCCCCCTGTTACTTATTCCCTAAAGCCTAGGCTTTTCTTGTGAATATTTTGTATTTATCTAAAATATACTTTCCTTGCTGTAGCTTCCCAGCAAACTTACTTTTTGTGAGTCAATGAAGACTAAGCAAGAATAATTGCTCACTGTCCCTTTTGTTACATCCCCTAGCATATTTTGTCACTTACCATCTCTCCCCTCACCCTCTTTTTTTCCTGGATGGTGTCTTGTAGGACCTGTTTTCTAAATGCTTAATTTTTTGTTTTTCTCTGAACTCCGTAATTTGCCTGTCATTTCAAATGTGATGCTTAAAAGTGAGTGTAGGACTCCAACTGATGCTTAATAAGCACAAAGTAAAACAGGGTAATTAGCTTATTTGGTTTTAGATCTATTACTCTTAATACAGATTAATACACTGTAGCATTTCCTTCCCTTTCACCTTTTTTTTTTGTTATGAAAGTGCTGTTTGTTTGACTCATTAGTACTTTGTCACCCAGCACAAACTCCTGTCCCTTCTATGTTTGAACACATGATTATTATTTCACCTTTACACCTTGGTTACAGATTGTCCCTATTGGAGAGGATTTTTTGTTAATTCTAGTTATTAAGTAATCAAGATTTTATTAATACCAGTTACAGCCTATTAAGATACCTCTGTATGTACCCCCGAAGAATTTATTGTCTTCCAGCTTCAAATCAGCTGTCAATTGGTTTAGTGTGTGTTCTGCCATATCCCACAGAGGGGCTACTCAAAGCATTGAATGGTCTGGGGTAGACTCCATACAGAAATTCACTTTACGCTCATGTCAATATGACACCAGATGGTTAATAATTACTTTCAATATTTGACTTGCTTTGACCAACAGTGGAACATTTCATTCCTTCAACTTTCCTGTTGACTTCAACCAAACTACTTGTAGGATACAGTAAGTTCAGTGCTAGTAACTCATAATTTCCTTTGCTGTTGCTAATCAGCTGAATAAATAAAACTCCTGGGGCCTTAAGATGTCTATTCTATCAAAGCATCCCTACTATTCCTAGCAGGTAGGCTTCTGAGTCACACCAACATTTAAGTAGAATCAAAAGTTCAGGGGACCCTCTGGCTTGTTGAAGCAAGGCATGAGATGGGATTTCTGATTCTTTTGTGTATGTCTATGACAGGGAGAAAGAGTGGCAGGGGGAAGTGGAAATTTAGAGGAATGCAGGAAAAAAAATACATGCTGGCAACTTTTCAACTGTCTGTGTGTTCAAAGATGGCAGGTGTGTTACTTGGGAATTTCCATGTGGCCCAAAGGTAAAAATTGGATTGATTTCACTTCTTTGTGCACACTTTCTTTTTATCAGAGTGCTTAAAAACTTTAATCTTTGTGAGGAGTGATAGGCCATTCATCCCTTTGACAGATTTTTTTATTTCTTTTGCAGGAATGTTAGGAGAAGGGTGGGTTTTCCCTTGGCCAGACAACAAAATAAGTCATACTCTGCTATCACTAGTAGATATTTTTAAACCCACAAATAAACAAAGAAGAAAATATGTCACAGGCACTTTTAGAACTCATTTAGTCTTCAGCTGCATCTGCAGTCTCCATGCTGTGATATCTAAAACTTTATGGTTATTATAAAGACATTACAGTCAAACATTTGGCATTCCAACGTTCAGTTCTGTAATTGTATGTAAGTCCTATCAGAGAAACGTCTACATAAAGCAAGGAAAAGCATAGGCATGGAAAAAATCCTAGGGAAGTTTACCCCATTCCTCTGACATATGTTTATATTAGATTCAAATGAGCAAAGCCACCAAAACTTAACATCATGTTTACAAACAGTAAAATCTTAACTGCTTATAGCTCCAGTGGTCATAGAAGACAATTAACTAGTGGCCAACAGTCATTTTTATTTGCTCATATAAATATTAATTCATGTCCCTGATTTTAAATGTCTATACCAAAAATTGCTCTTAGCACCTTTGATAAAAGAATTGTGAGACAAAGATTAGACTGTGAATTTAATCATTCATTCCTTCAGGATCATATTTAAATGATTCTGGAGACAAATAAAGCATGATGCCATTCTTTCAGGTGTGAACTGCTGGTCTGCATAGTGCTGACCTCCTGTACAAGTCTTACACAGTAAACAAACTATAAAACTTCTTTATAAAGCAGATGGACTATACACTGCCTTCTGTTTGAGGAAAAAAACAATAGGGCATTTATTTTATCTTATTTTTCAGTGAGGCTGTTTTCAAGGCACAGTATTTTAAGAGACAGTAAGCTTATGTGTGCATTCACTGCAGTAAGGGAACTTAGCAAACTACTCGATGTACCCTAAATCTTACACTGGGTTTTTTTGTTGTTGTTATTTTGGGTTTTTTAATAGATATTATAAGAATTCTATATGTCAGAAGAGAAATTTTAAATTGCTCTCTGTCTTTGTAGTCTGGCTGTTGTCAATCAGACTGCATTTTTTGGTCTGCTTTGCATACAGTGTCTCATCCCCTGTCTCACTGAGCTGAAGTTATTGATATTGTGCTGAAAAGAAATGCAAGGGAGAGGGTACTTCTGTTGAAATTTAATGACCAGTTTCAAATTAGGGACTAGCAGGTAGAAAGATTCAAGAAACGGAGTCAAAGAAAAGCAGGCACTTAATCAACCCCAAGGATTCCGTCTTCCTTCCTCTAAGACTGAGTGGAAATGGTGCTAGTGTTTTCCTCAATCTCGTCAGTGTCAGGGAAGAATACTGAAAGGAACAGGAAAACTCAGCTGATTAACATGTGGATCAGAGGCTGGTGCCATTGGTGGAATTTTGGGGTTTTTTTGATCATGGGGACGTCTACACGGCACCGGGCCTGCTGGTGGCGGACAGAGTTCAGCTCTCTCAAAGAGGGAGAAGGATCCTCGCTCACGAGTTGGTGGGGCTCATTGAGAGGGCTTTAAACTAGGTTCGAAGAGAGAAGGGGATATAACCAGGCTCACTAGAGAGGAGCCTAAAGGTGGTATGCCAGTGTTGTGGATGAAATCGATAGCCCAGATCAAGTGCCTCTACATCAATGCATG
>VZTL01035460.1:15637-52674 GCA_013400535.1 Scopus umbretta | reverse complement strand
GTCGTAATCATAGATGAGTTTGTAACTTTGCATTTCAGAATTGTTGGAATGGCAATCCTCCCAGCAAGGTCAAATCACGACATAGCCACCTCAGCCCATTCCATTGCTACTGTGGTCATCGTTCAAGCCACTCACTGTTTGCTTAGGATAGAAGATGTAATATTGCCAAGGCATTCCCATGGCCATTTTGCCTTTGTGGAGTTGGGTCTTTCTTGTTCCTTGCAGACAGCATAGTTATCCTCACAAACTTTGCACAAGTTTGGGCAATAAATACATTTGCTGAGGTTCAGTTTCTTGTGAATGCCACTCCTGTGCTTCTCGTCTCCCTGCCTTCAAGGTGTTTTGATCCTTGTTACTGGGTCTGCTTGCCATTGATATTAAATTAGAGTATAAAATCATTTGTGTATCTGAAACAGTCACAAAAGCAAGCATATACCTCTCAGAGAATTGCAAGCCAGCACCCTTCTCCTCGGTTGTTTCATAATTCCCTGCATGAAGAAGGTGCAGTAAGTGCTTAAAAAATATGCTGGGGATTTTACATATACCGAAGTCACTTCAAAGTTGTGGTTTCTGTAGCAGCTATAGCGTTGCCACGTTTCCTGTATGTGCTAAGGTGCAAAGGTTAGCATCTGTACAGTACAACTGAATTCGGATATGTACGCATGGTGTTAGCTTCTGACGTGTTCCACATTGCCAGGTTTTGACATTCATGACTTCTGTGTCAAGTTTTCACATATAGAGCAGTGACAGTCTTTATCTAAATACTTTCATGTAAGGCAGCTAAAGGGGGACCACCTTCCATTGGCGTTGGAAGGCAGACCGAAATGAGAAGGTATCTCTGAGTCGTGATCTCCTGAACGGATTGTTTCAGAATGCGGTGCCTTCTCGTATGGGTTAACAGCCAAAAATCTTGCCAGTTTTCTGTGATAGTTTTCTTTCATCAGTTAGACAGTTAGATAGTTTCCTTTCCTTTCCTTTCCAGGCTGGTGAAGTGACTGGTGTTTCTTACTTTTGCTGGTGTTTTGTTCCAACTTGTCAACATCTTGGGCTACCAGGAAGGGTAGTCTCCAACTGCAGCGAGTTCGCACGTGGCAGAACAAAGTGATGAAGAATTACACTATCTGATGTGCAGGGAAACAATCTTGCTATAGTCTGCCAGTTATTTGCGTTCTTAAACAAAAAAGTAGAGGAGAGCAAAAGGCAAGCTTCTAAGTAAAAGACTTAGTCTTTTGTTCTATTATGTCTTTTTTCTTAGAAAAATAAAATACCAATTCTTCTGTGATTTTATTTAGCAGATGGGAAAGAATGGTGCAATTATGCGAGAGATGGAATTGTATTATTTTAAATAAGTGTTGGAAGCTTCCTATTATTTGATTTTAATTAAATATCGCATCTCGACCGTGCTCTTTACTAATCAGACTACTTCTCTCCTCATTAGAGTTCTAGAAACTTTAATATGCGTAAACGTCACATTTGCCTTCGTCCTTACATGTTTTTCTGTGGTAGTAAGATATTACGCTTTTTGGGTTATCACTAAACTGTTGATGCTGATATGCTGATGATTGACCTCTGCTCCTGAAATGGATCTTTTCACTCGGGCAGATAACTGTCACGGGTGTAGGACACTGGAAAATAACTTCCTACAGTTTAGTAAGAGGAAGTGACTGTTTTTCTTAAATGTAGAGTGACTTTTTTTTTAATGTCCTTGATGCTTTTTAAAGTTTAAAAGTGGCGATCTGTATTCTATTGTGTTTTACATTTGGAATATATTCCTATGTTAGTTTGTAAATGTATGTCAAGAGTTTCTGATGGATATATTTGAAGTTAGCTACCTATGTGTAATTGTGTGACTTTAGAAACAAACAAACAAACAAACCAACCCGAATGCTTTAAATAGGATGCTGGGTAAATTAAAATTTTCTTTACAGAAACTTACTCTGAATAATGAAAGCAGTGGATACAACACATGCAGCTGGAAGGGAATTTGTCCTTTAAACGCACTAAAGCATTAAGTAGAAATTGTGTTATGATTTTAGTAGTAGTTTTTTTCAGTGTACTGTAATCTAGGGATTTTAGTATACTTCTCCTCCTGTGATGAATAAACAGCCATGCCAGTTGTCATGGTGATTTTTCAGTTGGAGAGAGAGTTTTGACTTAATTCAGCTAGTTTGTTCTGCTAGAGAAGTCTGAATTCTGCAGTGACTATTGGGTAGTTTGAGACTTAACTTTTTATTTTTTGTAAAGAAGCTTTCTTAAGTTTGTTGTTAACACTATGCAGGCATCACAGTGTTCGGCAGAATCAATACTCACTCAATTTTGTATTTGTTGAGCTCCATGTAATGGCAACCCATTTGTGATATGTTTATGAATAAAACTAATTAGTCAATTCTTTCCACTTGTTCTTGGCCAGCTTAAAACCAAGTGAGAAATAGTTGCTGTATTCCTCTAGCGCATTTTGTGATGTTTTTGTCCCTACATCTTTTGAAGTATTTTCTTGCAATTCTGCTTAAAAACTTAATTCCTTGGCCGTTTTTTTGTCCTACACATACTTACTTTCACCTAGATAACTAGATATATTCACGTGTTAAAACAGTTACAAGCACCAAGGCTGTAGAAGGTTAACTCTGTACAGAGCACGAGCTGTAGGTTCTTGCGGATAATTAGCCCAGCGTGCCTGGCAGGGGTGTTCATGTGGAGCTGTAGAATAAACTCAGTGCAAAGTACTTATGAAAAATGGGGATGGACTTTTTTCCTAATGCCAAGTTTAATTGTATACCCTTGAGTAAATTAGTATATCAAGAATAACTTTATGGATTCTAAAATATAAATTTTAATGCAAGAACCCAGATCACTGTATTTTGTCTGATATGTGGCTTACCCAGTTGGGGCCTTCTCAGGAAGACATCTGTTTAAATTCTTACTCAAAATACTGGTGTGCTTGAAAAAGACACTTCAAAAATGAATAATGTGTACTGATAAATTGGCATTGCTATCTTGGGGAAGTCTTTAAGTGTTCTGGTTTGGTTGGTTTTTTTTTTTCTGAAGCACACTAGTATACCATCTTTTTAGGGAAAGAAGTCCTTACAAAATCTAATCACAGTATCACAGTCTGAAAAATGTCTTATCTCTGAAATTGAATGCTTCTTTAATGGGGGTGGGGTAGGAGGGAATAGGCAGCTTTAATTACTCTCATGCTGTTAAAATATTAACAATTTTCACTTTAAATGTGATTCCATTGTCTTTTTAAGATGGTCCAGCTGAAGCATCTGTTACAAATGGAGGCACTGCTGCTGTCACAGCGCTGAATGATGACCTGGATATCTTTGGTCCAATGATCTCTAATCCTTTACCAGCAGCTGCTGTACCTCCTGCTCAGGTAAAATTTATTTAGTTACATGTGTGTGTAAATATCTGTGTGCACATGCATATTTTCCTTCAAGAAATTGTTCATTCACACAGAAGGAACTCATACTTCTCAACACTCATGGCTGGAGAATCTTTAGTTGTAATGGCTATTTGTCTCACCTCTTCAAGCTTTTGTGCTGCTTGGATATCGAATTAGGAGATAGTGTGGTCTTCCCTTCTGATTCCCCCTGGTTATCCAACTAAATTGGATTCTGTCTTACCCTGGTGATGGTAGTCATGTTTAATTTATAGTCTTTTGTCTTGTTCTTTTTTTAATAGGTATTGCTGAATGTATTTTTACTTGATGTTATCACATTATTGGGCTTTAAGTCATACTTTTTAAGGACCTCTTATTGCTTTGTGATGCTGATATTTAGGAAAAGCTACAGCAGATGCTTCTGTCTTAAGAGCTGCTAAAAATGGGGGTTCTCAAGCTTCATACTCAGAATCAAGAATGGATATCAAGAAGGACTAATATTGCTTCCTGGGCTGATCTGTTTTTGTCTCATCTTGGAAGTTGTATGTCTGTCTGTCTGCAAGGAAGGGTAGCATAACCCCTGCACCTGGCCCGCTCCCTCTCTTACAGCCATGGTGGTTTGGAAGACACCCCATTGCCATGCCATGTTGTAGCTGAGAAAGGCAGCTTTGGGATGCACAAAGAAAATGCTTAAAGCTGCAGCTCCTTCAAGCTTCAGCCCCTTGCGGCCTCAAAGAACGAGGTGTTGGTGCTGAACGTGGCAGGTGCAGGTCAGAATGCACATGTGCAAGTTTCCTTACCCAGGCTGGCTTCTGAGAGGGAGGCTTTGGAGGAGTACTCGGCTAACCACCTCATCTGTGAGGCCTTTTTAAGGTAATTTAGAGGTTTATTTTTGCAGAAGGCTTTCTGTCTCGCTCAGCTGAACTGGAAAGAACTGTATGTATCCTTGAATTTTTAGTTTGGCCCTGTGATCTGTACTTATTTTTCCTTCTCCAGTAATTCATAAGATATAAAATGGAAGGTATGATGATGGAAAGCAATTCTGATTGAACTGGCATATCATAATTTTGTTTCCTAATGTTCTGTTGATCACTGTGGACGCCTCAAAGCATATCCATGTTGTTCAGCAGATTTGATTGTAATTTTTATTCTTTACCCTTTATTCTCCCTTCCCCTACTTGTTGCTGAGGGCTGACTTCGTGCGACATGCTTAGGTAGGGTTTTAGAGACTGAAACCGCATTTCTTTTTAAACATAAAACTACAGATGGAGCAAGCTTCCTACTGTGCCTTAATCCACCTGTAAACAGTGAGGGAAATGAACCCGTTATACATGCTTTTAGGTTTGGATGTGTTAGCTAAGATTGCAGAGGAGAGTGTTGGTATAGATTTTCTTGGCTCTTGTGGAAGCCTCTGTTCAAAGCGTCAGAAAGAATAGTAGCTGAGTATTTGTCTGCTATTCTACTGCATTATGTCAAAATTGATTTAGAGGAACCTACCTATAGTGGTAGGTGTGAAAAGCAGTAACCCATTTCCATGTTCACTGAGCTTTTTAATGTATCCAGTATTGGTGTAGATTGAGTAAATTCAAATCTAGAATCATGACGTTTCCACTCAGCCCAATAATAAATGGGTCAGTGGTAGTAACACGTGTAACCGATAGGGTTGCCTTCTGTTTTTTTCCCTTTCCTGCCTTTCTGAAGATCGAGGCGACGACTTCTGTATGTAGTTACTGTCTGCTCAGGAGAAAAGATTTTGGGGTTGTTATCAATGTCCAGCAATCAGTCTTCTCCGAGACATTTCAGAATTTCAGCTTTCTCTTGTTTCTGTTCTGTGAGCAAATGACGTGACCTGCTGGTTTAGCAGTGATTTAGCTGTAGAATACAGGAAATCCAAAAGAAGGCTAATTATTCAAGTGTGAGAAAAAGCAAAGTGAACGGTGATTCTTCAGATGGTGATAGTTGGCGATGGGTTAAATAATGGAGTGGCTGCTAAAGTATATCAAATTATATGTATTAGCAATTAAAGGAAATAGATCCTTTAAAGTGCATTTCTATGATAAAGATTGGTCGCTAGACCTTCTGTGAGAGAAATGTTTTGATGCGTATAGTTTACCTCTTATTCTGCTAGTTTCTAGACCGAGTACGACACTTAGTAAGTGGATTAAAAAGCCGTAGAAAGGATAATATTATTCTCAATACCTGGTGAGTAACTTGTTTGCATACTAGAAAGCATAGCTGCTGTTGACAAACCAGTCCAGATTTTTAGTGACATTTTGCTTTTTTTCTGAGTGTACTAATCGGGAGAAGCAAACAGAAGTTTCATCAAATACACGGTCCTTATGGCATCTTGCAAGATTTTATTTTTGGTTATCTTCCATTCTTAATTCTTTCTCAAAGAAATTGTAATATAAGCAGATGAAAGATGGGTAGGTGGCAGAAGATAGGTTTCCGATGCCGATTACGTGGGTTGCTTGATAAACTGGGACAAAGGGAATATTCTGTTTTGCTTTCTAGCCTGGGAACTGATGGTGGGCAGCAGTTGAGGGTGCCTCTCATTTGGCAGTGGTGTGAATATTTTGCAAGATCTTTCATCTTGTAATATGGATAAAAGTTGTATGGGATTCAGAGAAGAGTCAGGAGAATATTGGAAACTGGAAAGAGTGCTTAAGAGTGAGAGATTTTCAAGACTCTGTTTAATTTCTTGAAATAAAAACGCAGTGTAATTTTTTTGCGTGAGACTGCAAAAATGGGAAAGTGGGCATCAACTAGAACTCAGTCCAACAGTTAAGGAACCCTAACATTCAGTTTCTACATTTGGATTTGGAAAATTTAGAGAAGAAATCCATGGCCAATTCTTAAGTTGAGATGAGTTGCACTTATTTGAACATCTATTAAGAGAATGCATTGAATTAAAGTATGAAGTAGAAGGGATCAAATGTGGAACAGTGTGGCTTGCTCTCTCACTCGGAGATATGTACCATGATGTTCTGCATAGTAGGTGCTTCAGAGATACCACAGTGGGATTTGTCAACATTGAAAGAGAAGGGAATTTAATGGTGCTCCTCAAACTGATTTGTAGAAGCAATGCATGACTGTTGATTTTTTCACGGGATTGCTTTTCTTTTCCAGCTTAACTGAAAGGCAGCATATAGTACTAAATGCATATGTTTTTATGGCACTGTGGAGCACAGAAATGTCTGTTTGAATGTTTTATTATGAGACTGAAACAAAGTGATGCCTGCAAACCTTAGGATTTATGACCATTGACATAGCCGAGACGTGATTTTCAAATGAAAACAAAAGCATTTGTTTTTCCTTTTCAAGCATGACTTGAGCATTCAGGATTGCATGCACTTTTACTCTGCTCTCAGATATGTGTCTTTATTACAGTTTTCAATAACACTTAGAATATTTCTTCCTACTATTCTGTATAGCTGGATGCTAATAAACACTGATGAATTTCTAAAGGACTGGTAAAGAACAGTATGTGAATGAGTAACTTTTTTTCTAGAATTTTACCTATTAGCAAACTCAAGGATGTTAACGAAGAGTTAACTTAACCAGCTCCTACTGTAAAGCTAGAGAAAAGGTATATGCTATATATTTACACAGTATGCAGTATTCATGGACAGAAAAAAGGGAAAAAAAAAAGACATTTTGTACATTTAGTGACACTTTTTCATGTGAAGTGAGCATAGCTAAATTATAGCTATTAGAACAAAGTTTTTTCTTGCCAAACATTGTATAGGAAATGAACAAAGGTCTGTCATTCTCAGCTATACTTAAACAATTTCCTAAATTGTTTTAGCCAGATGTTAATTTCAGACTTTGTATGGGTATGTCTTCCAGGAAAAGTGTCATCTTCATTCTTCACTGAAGCTTGTAGGGAGGGGGAGAAGGCAAGAGCTGTGAGGTATTAAGTCTGAAAGTATTAATTCACAGAAACATTTAACATAAGTCCTTGTCCAAGCAGGATACTAAAACCCAGTCAACTAAAACTTTCTTGGATTTTGTGTGTGTGTGCCTGATTTGAATTGTAATGGGAACTGAGAATTGGTTCAGTGGCTACAAAAATATATTTTTGTAGAAATGGTGTATGTTCTCCATGATTCATGTCTGACAAGCTTTCATGTAAAGTAGTAGTATGTTTTAGGTAACTAGATGTTCTTAAATACTCATTTTCCCCTGAGGCCAGGTATGTGTATCTAGCATAGTTGCCATAGATCAGCAGACAAGCTTCAACTTGTTAACAAATTGTGGTGATGATAATGTGTCAGAGTCCTCGGTTTTTATGGAAAAAATGAGTTATTTCAGAAGTTTGCTTTACTGTGAATGTTATTTAAGCAGGATCTTACTGGAGAGCTATTTAGTCCTATTCTAATATGATCAGTTGAATTGTTTGTAGCTTCTGTTCATGTTTATTTTACCCCTCTCTAAATTTTGAGGTATGCGAAAGCTAAAGTCTAGTACCTTCATCTGGGTCAGGGCAATCGCAAACATGGGTACAGCCTGGGCAATGAGTGGACTGAGAGCAGCCCCGCCGAGAAGGATTTGGGGGTACTGGTGGATGAAAAGCTAAATACAAGCCAGCATGTATTGCAGCCCAGAAGGCCAACTGTATCCTGGGCTTCATCAAAAGCAGTGTGGCCAGCAGGTCGAGGGAGATGATTCTGCCCCTCTACTCTGCTCTGGTGAGACCCCACGTGGCGTACTGCGTCCAGCTCTGGAGCCCTCAGCACAGGAAAGACATGGACCTGTTGGAGGGGTCCCGAGGAGGGCCACAAAAATGATCAGAGGGATGGAGCACCTCTCCTGCGAGGACAGGCTGAGAGAGTTGGGCTTGTTCAGCCTGGAGAAGAGAAGGCTCTGGGGAGACTTTTTAGTGGTCTAAAAGCCCCCCCCCCGCCCCCGTCCCAAAAGGAGGCCTACAGGAAAGACGGGGAAGGGACTCTATCAGGGAGTGCAGCGATAGGACGAGGCGTAATGGCTTTAAACTGAAGGAGGGTAGATTTAGATTAGGTATAAGGAAGAAATTCTTCACTGTGAGGGTAGTGAGGCACTGGAACAGGTTGCCCAGAGACGTTGTGGATGCCCCGTCCCCAGAAGTGTTCAAGGCCAGGTTGGATGGGGCTTTGAGCAAGCTGATCTAATGCAAGGTGTCCCTGCCTATGGCAGAGGGGTTGGACTAGATGATCTCTAAGGTCCCTTCCGACTTAAACCATTCTATGATTCTATGTTTATCTTCTCTGTGTTGCTGGAAATGCCTTAGGTGGAACGCAGTGGCAGAGTAGGCATCATACTTGAAAACCAGAATGGATCAGCTGGACAGAGACTAGAGGAAAGGCAAAATATTTTAAGAGCTAGAGAAGGGAAATCTGGAAAAAAGAGTTAGAAATGAGACTGCAGGGGAAAGAACTGTTTTCAAGCCTAGAAAAGGTTAATTGCAAAGAAAAGACTACATTGTTTGCCACGAGTACTAGAGATACAGCAGGAAATAAATTTGAATTTTTAATCTTACTGTAAGGGTAATTATATTCTTGTGTATCACCTGAGACAGTGATAGAAGTCTTCATCTGACTTTTTCAGGCATTGCTGATAATTCCTTAAAGTAAGAGAACAGATGAGATTTCTTAGTGTTTTTCTTTGATTCTGCAAACTGAATATAGTTGAGCACTCATTTCCTCATCAGTTATTGCCAGGAAATAACAGTTGATGGTTTTTAGTGGAACTGTCTAGATGCCTAAAAACAAAATACGCAAAATCAAAACCAGGAAGAGTTGAAATAACCAGCAAGTCCATTGACACTGCAAAGATAAAAAGGGTAACAACAGTACACAGAATTTAGGACCTGATGTACTGCGTTACTTGCTTACATAAGAATAATGATGTGGTAGGCTGTATTTTTCCCTGCTTCCCTGGAATGCAGGTAGCTTTTCCAGTCAGCAGGGAGAAATTGAAAATGTTATGTGGGGCCATTACTTATCACCATATGAATGAGAAACAGGAGAGACATGGCTTTTCTACAGCCCATCCCTGCTTACCTACAAGATACCAGCCAGTGCCAGAGACCTGCAGGTAGCAGGAAGGTGCACGTGTGCCATTTTCTCTTGTGCAGTCCTTCACTCAGCTGCCCCTGTCCCACTGTCCACTTCCCTCTTTCATTTCCACTGCTGCCACCTCTCTTTCAGTTTGTAGATGTTGGAGCTGCTGTCCTTGCCAGGGCAGAGGCTTCGACCTCGCCGGAGCTTCAGATGGTGGACACAGCCCTGCAAGTCACAGGCTGTGGGGAGTGCCTGGAGCCTCTTTCTCCCTGAGGCTGTGTGAGATGGTCGTCTTTTCTGCAGGAGCTGTGCTGTTCTTCAAGAGCTGTGTCACCAGGTGGAGACAGGAGTTACGGCAGGAAGTAAGCAGCCTCTGCAGCATCAAGAGAGGATGAGAGACAGGCAGGATCTTCTCAGAGATACAGCAGCTTCAAGAGGCCTGGGCCACAAGTGCAGTGGAGGCACAGACACACAGTCTGCTACTGGCAGAGTGGCAAGTGCAAACCCTGGGGAAGGTGAAGAGTGGAAGCTGGTGACTTCTGGCACCGAAAAAGTGGTTCCGGCTCCACCTGAAGACTGGCAACTACAGAACTGGTTCACTGCCCTCAAAGCTGAAGAGGTGCTTTCAAGTGAAGCATCTGAAGAAACTGATGCTGAGTTGTGCAAGGCCACCAGGATGAAGTGGCGAGTGATAATAGCGGGCAACTCCCTGCTGCGGGGACAGAGGCACCCATCTGCTGACTTGACCTGTTGTCTAGAGAACTTTGCTGCCTGACAGGGCCTTGCATCTGGAACATTGTGAAGGAAGTGCTGAAGCTTGTCCGGCCGTCTGCTGTTCTTCCATGCCGGCACCGTCAGGGGCAACCTTGAAGGAAGAGTTGACTACAGAGCTCTGGGGGTGGTAGTGAGCTGTATAGGGGCCCAGGTCATGTGCTCCTTAATTGTACCGGTGCAGGGAAAGAGTGTAAGGAGGAGCACTCATACTGTGTGCAAACAATTGATTGCAGAGCTGGTGATGGCAAGAGGGTTTTAGTTTCTCTGACTGTGGGACCCTGTTTGAGGATCAGCATCTGCTTGGGAGAAATGGGATCCACCTCACCAAGCAGGGCAACGGTATCTTTGCCAGCAGGATGGCTGACCTGGTAGGAGGGCTTTAAACTTGGGGCAGTGAGGAAGTTACCAGCAGCCTTGTGAGGAAGTGATGGACCGGGCTGACAAGCAAAGGGCCTGCATGATGTGAAAGGAAGGGAACACAAAATCAAAGAAACAGGTTTTCACCTCAAGCATTTGCAAGTACGCGAGGAAGTGCCTATAAGGCACCATTATGCAAAAAGCCACCAGACAGACCCCGCTGGAGAAATCAGCATGCGAGGGCATCTCTACAGGCGCACGGAAGTGTCTGTACACTAATGCATGCAGCATGGGGAATCAACATGAGAAACTGGAGATCTGTGTGTTGTTGCAGCGTTATGATCTTGTTGGAATCACAGAGACATGGTGGGATGGCTCCCATGACTGGAATCCTGCAGTGGAGGGACACAGGCTCTTTAGGAAGGACAGGCTGGGAAGACAAGGAGGTGGAGTTGTCCTTGATGTAAGAGAACAGCTGGAATGCATGGTGTTCTGCCTGGGGGTGCATTATGACCCATCTGAGGCTTATGGGTGAGGACTTAAATGCAGACAGGTGTGGGTGACATTGTATTGGGTGTCTGCGATAGAATGCCTGACTGAGAAGAACAAGCAGGTGAGGCCTTCTACAGAGCAGCATTCAGGAATCCTCAGCCCTGCAGACTCGGTGTTGTGGTTTAACCCCAAGCAGCAACTAAGCACCACACAGCCGCTCGCTCACTCTCCCCCCGCCCCGGTGGGATGGGGGAAAGAACCAGCAAAAAAACCCTAAAACCCGTGGGTTGAGATAAAAGCAGTTTAATAGGACAGCAGAGAAAGAGATAATAATAATTAATAATGGTAGAAGAATATACAAGTGATGCACAATGCAATTGCTCACCACCCGCTGACCGATGCCCAGCCAGGCCCCGAGCAGCGATCACTGCCCCCAGCCAACTCCCCCAGTTTCTATACTGAGCGTGACGCCATATGGTATGGAATAGCCCTGTGGCCAGTTTGGGTCAGCTGTCCTGCCTGTGCCCCCTCCCAGCTTCTTGTGCACACGGCAGAGCATGGGAAGCTGAAAAGTCCTTGACTAGTGTCAGCACTGCTTAGCAACAACTAAACTATCAGCGCATTATCAGCATTGTTCTCATACTAAGTCTGAAACACAGCACTACAGCAGCTACTGGGAAGAAAATGAACTCTGAATTAAGCTGAAAGCAGGACACTGGGGGGAAAGGCTGGAGCAAGGAAGACGTACCCTTGGTGGACAAGGATCAGGTCAGGGAACACTTGAGCAAACTGGACATGGATCATGGCCCTGATGGGATGCACTCATGAGTGCAGAGGGAGCTGGCTGATGTCTTTATGAGGTCACTTTTGATAATCTTTGAATGATCATGGTGATTGGGAGAGGTGCCCGAGGACTGGAGGAAAGCAAATGTCACTCTTGTCTTCAAGAAGGGGCAGAAGGAAGACCCATGGAACTACTGGCCAGTCAGCCTCACCTTTATCCCTGGGGTGTTGTGTCCAGTTCTGGGCTCCTCAGTACGAGAGAGACATGGACATACTGGAGAGAGTCCAACAAAGAGCGACTAAGATGATTAACAGAGTGGAGCATCTCTCCTGTGAGGAGAGGCTGAGAGCTGGTGCTGTTCAGCCTGGAGGCTCAAGGGGATCTCATCAATGTAGATAAATACCTGATGGGAGGGTGCAAAGAGGACAGAGCCAGGCTCTTTCCAGTGGTGCCCAGTGATGGGACCACAGGCAATGGACAGAAGCCATGTGGACTGCCACAAGTGTCAGACCCACTTAAAAAATTGAGGATGTTGTGATCTTTATCTGCAGTTTTGCAGTCTTTTGGGGAATTAAAAGCCAAAATGAAAATGCTTATTTTTAGTCTCATGCATTAATGTAAACTTCTTGTCAGCCATGTGGTATTAGCGTAGCCAGATGGCCAGTGTAAAGTGATGGATTCAGCTACCATATTTGTGATCCTGACACATCTGACCAACATTTCACAATGCAAACTTCCTTTGGATGGGTATTACCTTTTACAGGTAATACATAAGCTATTGATGACAAAAATTATTTATGTTTAAACATGAAGCATATGGGAGATGACTTCCAGTAGTTCTGAAAAATTCTGTTACACTGGCGTCATGGAGCCGCTCAGCAGTATGTTCCCTAACCACCTGATGAGTGTTTAGCTTTGGTACGGTGACTGTTTGAGGGCACTACATGTAGCCTTTCGTAAAGGAAAAATTTATATGTGTGCCAGGCATGTTTTTACAGAGGTGTTGCATAGCAGGAGACTCTTAGATATGTGAAAATCATGTCAATGTTGTTGGGTTTTTTGCAGTTTGGTTTTTTTTTGTTTTGTTTTTTTAACTTGAATGCCACCTGCTGTTTTCTTGCCATGTATTTTGCATTACCTTGCATTTATTTAGCTGATGAACACTTCAGGGAGTGCTTGTTCAGTGCTTTGGCTCCTCTCAGAATCTTCCAAAACCAACCTGAATGAAGAGACGTTAAATGAACATCTAATTTCATGATGTAAACATAATAGATGATCAGTCCTCTGGGTCTTTGTCTCTCCCTTCTCTTTTGTGCACGCACGTAGTGGTTTGCTCTATTTCGTTAAAGCGCCTATATTACTAGACTGTTACCAGTATATCACAGACCTGGAGATGCTCCAGACTGGTTCATCCCAGACAAGAACAGCTTCTCTGACACTATAATTCATTTAAAAAACAACAGCAGCAGCAAACCCAGCCATGTCTGCTCTTCCCTCTTCTAGAGAAAAGCAAACCCCGTCCTTTCTGCAGTGTAAGCAGCAGCGGGGAAGCCACCTCTGTTAACTCCCTTCCCCTGCTCACAGGTACTCCTCCAATCTGCTGAGCAAGGTGGTTGTACAGAGGCTGTCTTAGGCAGATGCCGTGGTAGGAGGACCATGTTGATACGGAGTAATTCAGTAATGGCACCTCCTGGGTATATGCAGGCAAAACAAATTCTGCTATTTAGGATGGGCTTTTACCTGAATGCATTATTAAATCCTGTTATTTTCAAAGACTGGTTATGCCACGCTGACAAAGCCTTGTCTTAAATGGAGAGGGCTTCCTGCTACCCATTAAAACCAATTTGCATGGCGATCACAGATTTTTCTCTGTAATAAGCAAGAGGCAGTAGCGTTTATAATATGTACGTAAGGAAGTTGATAGTTTAAGAGTACATTGGCCAGAGAGGAGGTGTCATAGGAGTTGAACGATTCCTGGTCTTGTTCTGTCCGCTTTCCCTTTGTAGTGCCATCACCCTACCTTCTCTTGCTTCCCAAGGTCTAGTGACCTTGGCCCAAATCAGCTCTTGTATAAATGCAGGGTTTTCAGTTGCCACCGATTTTCCCTCTCTTCTTCATTTTCTCTTCCCTTTCCACAGCAGTTACAGAGATTTTACACCATCGACCACATGACTCTGCATTCCTTTCTCCTGATGGTTTCTGACCAGTTTAGTTGTTACCAGAATTGTTTTGCAGGGGGTTCTCCCCTCCAATTTGTAACACTGAGCTTTTTAGCTTTTTGAGAGCTTTTTTTTTGAGCCCTTCAGGAGTCAGATGCGTTTTCTGAAGCTGCAGAGTGAGTATTTGTACCGTGGTGTTTGTACAAAAGCAGTATGACCACAGTGGACTTCCCAGGGCCTAGTCAGCAGCCTGCCAGCAAAACCAGGAAAAGCTTGGAGGTTGTTGCTTTAAGCAAGAACGTCGGTGAGTTACCGTATCTGCGCACGTGGTGGTGGCTGCTTGTCTGCCCGATAACCTTGATGCAACAACGACAGCAGTAGACGGGCCTGGTTGCAGATCCAGTCCATTCGTGGTGGCAGTGCACAGAGGATTTTCCTGCAGTGTAGGGAAGAGCTGCAGCTCGCACCTGCTGTGGGATTAGGCAGGTGTGCGCTAAGCAGTTGGGGAACGTTTAGCTGGACTAAGATAAGGCCATCGTTTCGCTATGCGTTGCGATCCTGGCTCTTTTTCAATGCATATACAGTTGATTTGCATTGAAAGTTCCCGCTGGTGACGGGGTGAGTTGTGCATTTTAAGAAATATAACAAGAATGCAGCGCATTGATTAGTTCCCCCAGCAAGCTCCCATAGGGAACTGTGCGTGTATGAGGAGCAGTGGAAGACCTGGATGGAATTCGTTTACAAAACATTCTGGTGCAAGAGCCATAAAAAGATAGGTTTTTTTGTTGTAGACTGCAGTAAGTTTTAGATAATTATGCTTTCTCAATAAATGAAATGCACTTAAAGAACTCTAAGCCAATTATAAACAACGTATTTTAGAAATGTTATTACCTTAAGTAGATCAACCGAAATCTTACTTTTGCCTTTTCTCCACAAATACTGTTCATCTTAGTTGTAGTAGTATATTCCAAAGCACTTAATCTTGTTTTGGCTCTTCTCTAATCTAGTCTGCCTATGCGAGGATTAATGAGATGTGAATTGTAATCTCCTTATTGATTTCCTAATTATTTTTCATAATTTAACTACAGCTCATGATTTATGCTTCTCACTGATAAAAAAACTGCAGGAGCAGCAGGAATGAACGATCTGTAGGTGTACGCCCCGGCGCTGGCGGGGGTTTTCGTTTTGCGCGTTCTGTAACCTCCGTCTGGACTTCTTTCCAGGTCGCGTGTACTGCTTTTTTTGTCTTCGGTCATACCACATCTCTTTAAACCCTCATTTACTTAAAGTTAATTTCTGCAAATGAACTGGTTTTTATTTGGTTCAGGAGTGAGGATGTGCAGTAAATATTTGACGTTAGCATCTTTTGCCGGTTTCATTCAGTCGTCTGCCCTGACCTTTATTTCCCAGAGCACTTCCACTAAACCAGCAGCCGCTGCCTTGTCTGCGGCACCCGGGGATCTTGATCTGTTCACTGAGCAAACAACAAAATCCGAAGAGTCAGCAAAGAAACAACTCTCCAAAGACTCCATCTTGTCACTGTACGGCACAGGAACCATGCAGCAACAAAATGCTCCGGGTAAATAATTTTGTAATGGTTTCTATGCAGTCCTATTTTAAGCTTTACCTAGAAGAGTTGTCTCCTGCAAGTATAAAACTAAGGTTGGGTACCCTGCTACCTGTAGTCACATGAAAATTTTTATTTTTACCATTTAGAAAAATGAGAAAATTACTGAACTGTAATTCAGAAGCTAAAGAAAGAGATTGTATGCGATTTTAATTTACTTATAGCTGTTATAGCAAATTACCAAGTATACAATTTACTGAAAGATTCGTGAATTCAGCCTCTGCCGTCTAATTCATCGCTTAAGGTCCGAGTCTCCACTGTGCGAACAGCAGGCTGCCGGGATCAGGACAGAGCTGTCATATCTGGATTTTAGCTGGTTTTGTATGACAGCAAAGACCTTCAATACAGCGATTCAGAGGTTCTGGTTCGCCGCAGGGATTTGCCAAACTCTTTTTGGCAGTTAACCTCTGGTGGTGAGCCCCTTTCCTCAGAGTTTTTAAGCATTGGGGTTTTTTTACTTTTACCAGAAACTAAGCTAACAGCACTGACGTACAACTGGACAAAGTTATCCTGTAAAATACTTTCGGTACACTTCGGCCTTAGGGGATGGGAGAGAAAAAAAATCACAAACCGCTTTTGCTGAAATCTTCCCTTCTCTGGTACAGGTATGTTCATGGGGTCGTCTTCTATGCCCTTTACCACACAACCATCAACTCATTTTCAAGGCTTTCCAGCCATGGGAGTTCCTGTGCCTGCAGCGACTGGGATGATGGGAAACATGATGGGACAATCGGTGCCAGTCATGGGACAGAGCACAGGCGTGATGGTAGGAATGGGAATGCCCAATGGATTTACTGGTACTACACAAACTGGTGTGATGGGACTTCCTCAAAATGTCGTTGGACCTCAAGGTGGAATGGTGGGACAGATGGTCACGCCACAAAATAAGTATGGATTGCAACAAAACCAACAAGCTCAATGGAACCTCGCTCAGGTAAAGACTTGCTACTCCCAGACAAGAGTGCTTTAGAAAAGATGCCGCTTTTCAGATGGAAAAGGTTTGGCGGTAGGAGGAAAGTTGCGGTCTAGCCAGGTTACAGACTGCCGGACTGTGATCTGCTCAGAGGCACATGGAAAAAAAAATCAGCGAAAAATTAAATTAAAGACAACTAATATATAAGCAGAGAATAGATGTTGCCAAGGTCGACCGAACTCAGTTCTCTGCTTCTGTAGCTGCTCTCATCCTGGCACCTGAACTAGCCAGGTAAAAAGCTAGCTTAGCTGTAGTTGCAGAACACTGAAATGTAAACACAGCCTCATAACTAAAAGCAGAAGTTAATTGCTTGAGGATAGCCATTAACAATCAATACTTTCATTTACAGGCTTCAGGATAAATTTCAGTGGAATGTGCAGTGCTTTGCACTCTTAACGTTCTCCTGCAGCTAATTTGCTTAGGCTGATCTATTATTTATCTGTAGCATTTCCGTGCTTTTTTTTTTAAATTTCTTAAATGTGGTTAAAGCGTTAGTGTACACTTAGCACTACGTTGTGCGTTATCCAATGAAACATCTTGACATCAGGTGTCTGAGAGGTTATTGGGGGGAACAAACCGATTCCCTTGGAGTTCAGTATGGATGATAACAACTACAGTCTGAATTATAAGGACAACGTAATGGTTCCATGCTTCTTGCTCTAATAATTCGGGAAGTGAGCCTTAGTGACTTATGTAGACTGGATTATATTAAGTTTTACTGGTCTGCTCAGTCCTGTGGTGTGAACATTTACCAAGGTAAGCCGCATTTCTTACATGGATAAAACAGCCCCTATTTGAAAACACAGGCTGTCAGTCTGCTTTGAAAAGTAGTTTTTAAAAGGTGAGAATTTCAAAATGTCAAACCGAAGAAATCTGTGGATTTACCAACAGTTTTTTTCCAGGTATCTAACTTTAAAAAGACCCGTATCAGCTTTGAAATTAAACTCGTGCTGCTTCTCAAATATATATGAAAAGTCAGCTCATAGAACAAGCTCTTAGCATGTTTCCGTACTCCTTGCACATCAGACGTTATCAGTGTGCTGACATTCCACGGTTTGTAGGGGAACTGTGATCTAATCTCTGGCTCCAAGTTGAAAGCGGGAGATCTCGCTTTACTTACCAGAATAGCACGCTTTATGTAGCTGACTTCTCAAGGATTCTACTCTGAAGGAGCTTAACTGTGAAGTAAAGCATGTTTTCATCAGCTTTTTTTAAATTTCTGAGTTCAGGGATGGGTTGGTTTTGTGGATACCCGTGTGAAAGCACACGGTACTGAATTTTACCCTGAAATAATTAGTTTGCAGTTTACTTAATTTTTTTCACCAGTGTTCCAGTTTCATTTTGCAAGCTGGTATTGTTCAGTCACGTGTATATGAACTCTGATTTTTACCTAATGCTGACTCTAACTTGAATCTAATGTTGCTTATCCAACATCCCTATTCATTGGCTCCGATCATTAGTTGCTCTTTTGCCCTCAAACGTGTGAGAGGGGACGCCTTCACTCTGCCTATACAGCTAGGTTTTGGGCTCGTCAGTAAGTGTTCATTTTACAGAAGGCAAGGGAGAGTAACCTGAAGAACGTTTTTACATTGAGCACCGAAAATTACAGGGATGAGATAATATTTGTAGAGAGTAAAAATATTTTCGCGCCATCCCTGAAGCGAATGTGCTGAACTGTGAAGTCTTTCCCACCTTTAACGAGACGTCATCTTCAATTTCATGTGAATTCACTTCTTTCTAAGAAATGGTGGTATCTTGAGCAGATTCTTTAGCAAGGACAGTTAGATTTAGATAATACTCGAGTTTAGAAGTCCGCCTCATTCGTTGTTGACCGCCACCTAAATGGACATTAGCTATAAAAACTTGTATATTCGAGATTTTGAGGTCTCCAAAGAAATATTGCTGGAACAAGAACCATCTGGGGCTGCAAGTGCAGACAAGGCTAGATTACTTGCGTTGGGGTTTCTTTACCGGAGTTGCCACAGTTTTGTCGGTTAGCTTTGAAAGCAAGCTCTTGCCGGCAGAGACACGTGGGACTCCTTTGTCACATGCTCTGTAAATTCACCAGTGGAGTGTTTACGCAGACTTGACATACAGACCGAGTGCTGCAGCCAGCCAGCTGACGAATAATGGTGATTGAACGGCTCCAGGAAAGCCGTCATCTTGAAAAACGCTTAGAAACGTATATTGAGGCAGTAATTTTTTTTTTAATGAGACTTACTAATTTTAGGGAAACGTCCTTTATACTGGGTTGCTGGCTGGAGGCAGGACTGCATTTTTGGCTCGCGGCGCGTTGTGTTTCAGCAGCAGTGCTAACCAGGCTTGTGTGTGTGCTCTGCAGATGAATCAGCAAATGGCTGGGATGACTCTCAGCAGTTCCAGCACCGTGATGGGCTTTGGCCAGCCCCCCAGCACAGCGGCAGGGTGGACTGGAAGCTCCTCTGGTCAGACTCTCAGCACACAACTGTGGAAATGAAAGTTGGAAGCGAAGTCTCGCCCAGAACAGCCACCTAACATTCCTTGTTCGAATGCATTTACTTTCGCTGTTCCTTCCATGTACATATTCTTTTTCTTTTTCCCCAGCTGTTCAGAATAAGAATAACTGACTGACCGTGTTGTGGTCTATATTGATTTAAATTTGATGTAGTGAAAAGCAGATCAAGAATCCATTTATACATCATTGGCAGCGTTTTCATACGATGCATATGATTTCATTGAACATATATTTAAGAAGCTGCTTAACCACATACTGATTTTTTTTCCCTCAAAATTCTAGATCAAATGTTTGCATATAAGGGATGTAGCTATCATGTTAGTAATATCCAAAAATACGAACCCTGACCCCCCCCAAAACTACCCAGTAATCCTGTAGACGGTACTGTATGAACAACTGTTTAATCATATATAAATAGAATGTAAATGTATCACTGAGCAATGTTTTCTAGTGGATCAAACAAATTTTGTTTCATCATACATTTCACTGTGATGTTATTATGGTGTGCATAACAGGGAATACGGTTATTGAAAGAAAGATAAACCTGGATGTTGCTGGAGTTCTACAAATCAATAGTTTATTCTTTTAAAAATGAGCATTTGATCCATTTGAGTTTCCTGTGTTAAAGTATCCAATCCGGCTCCCGAGGCACGTACGCAGTATTAATGCTGAGAACGAGCGGCACAATATGTACACAAGGTAACTCGATGTGAACAGGTATATTTTTCCTTGCAGAGATATCCAGGTTTATGACAGTGATTGTGTTTACATTTTATGGTGCCTCGTAATGATAAAATGTTATTTCCCTATATTAAAAGGATAAATCCATAAATGATTGTGGGTTTTTATTTCATTACTGTGTGACCCATTTGACTGCTCTTTCTTCAAGAAGTCTACTGTTACTGAAGGAAAACGTGTTCAATCTGGAGGATCCATTTATGCAAATACTTGGATCAGCAGTTTGTGATTTAATATCAGTTTATAATTACACCATTAAGCTGGATAAATACAAAAAGTATATACACAAATGATGATTTTGAAAACACTCCATTGCAGCCACATTTCTCTCGATTGTTTTTACTATGTGGAAACAGCCTTAAAACAAAGGTAAGTGTCAGCTTATTAAGACTAGAGGTCGGAAACGCATGCAAACAAGGTAGAACAAAGCACACCCACTTGATTTGCTTATTAGAGTATCTGACCACTTCCTTTTGTTTCCACCGAAGTCCATCAGATGACTATTAAAAAGTCTCCCGCAGAAGTAGACTATTCAACTGGCTGAACTGGAACACCTTCCGACGCAGCCACGGTGCTGTGCTCCCTGTGTCTCCGCATCATACCTCAATGTTGACCGTGTCCAGATGGTGTTTTGGCTCATTGGCGAGGTTTACTTTTTCTGTTCGTGTGTGCCATACAAGAACCTACAAAACAGCATTTGCGTTAGTGCAGTCGTCTACAGAGATGACATGAAAGCTTCTCAGTGAGTGTGGAAATCGGTACCTTTGTGCAGTTGTTTGCCTTTGGCTCCAGTTCCTCCACTGTTGTTATCTGTTTCAGAAAATCAGATTCTTGCATTCCTGGTTGAGAACCACGCCGCTTNCCTCTCTCGAGCAGCTCTCGCAAAGCTCCAGTTTGCCGTTATTTATAGAACCCTCCCGCTTTCATTCAGCAAGGTTCAGTGGCATGTATGCTTCTTTTAGTATGACTCAAAACTCAACTGATGCACTTGTAAAGAAAAATTAGATTTGTAACTCCTTATGTCTAATTACCAAGCATACCACAGAAATCCTTTTTTCCATCAGTTCAGATTGGTTCCAGCTGTCCCTTTATGACAGAAGTAGTAACAGTTTTGACATCTGTTCTGGAAAACTGCAAGAACATTTAATTTTAAAGACAGTATTAAAATTTTCTCATTTTTAAATGAGTGTAACTTGCTGGAATGGAATATAAATCTGTCCCCTTTTTTACCAGAATTATCTTGCTACTGTATTTTCCTTGAAAGTATCTGTGGCTTTTATGGGAGTCTTTTAAAGAGGAAAATAGAAGGAATTAATTACTACATCACATATAAAGAAGGCACACTGAAACCACTTTTATCTTAACTATTGTGCTCCTGCTTGTAGCAAAGCACAGGGAGACAGCAGAAAGTCTTCTTTTTTTTTTTCCCAGTGACTAAAGATTTGGGCCTTGCAGCTGAAGACTACGTGCTGGATATAAACTGAGGCTCCCAATTCACCGACAGACACAGTTGAAGAAAACATGTTTAACTTTCTACGTTATATCCTGTGTAAGATAAAGAAGAATAGGTGTCTAGCTGGAAAGGGCTTATGCGCACCGTGCGAGTGAAAGACTTCCAGGAGGTGTGAGACTGGCTGCAGCTTCACTCTGTGCGGTTGAGCTCTGCAGCTCCTGCGCTGCACCACCTGCTAGCAGCAGTGCTGGGCTCCAGCTGTTCTCGGCAGCAGCTGCTGGGATTAGGCAGGCGGTACCAGGCAAAAGAACAGCACTTTGGACTTTTCTTCCCAGGTAGGGGTTTGCCTGCAGCAGGCAACCAGCCTTCCTTGTTTCCGACGCCTTGCAGCCTGGCTATGAGGGAGCACAAGGTGGGCGCCATCCCAGCGCTGCCTGTAGCCACGCGCGTAAGCATTTGTGAGGGGCCAAGGCGGAGCGTTTCAACTCCCTCAGCGAGAGACAGCTGCAGCGCGTACAGCCGGCTTTGCGTACCTTGAGCGGTGACTGTCGACTTATCACTGATGGATAAACTGGCCTGGTTCAGTACTTTTAGTTAGCGTGGGTTTGGGTTTTTTTGGTTTGTTTTTTGGGGTTGGTTTTTTTTTTTTTTTTGTATCTAAAGTAGAATAAACTATAAATTTTGGTGCAACTGGGCTTTAGTGTGCTTGTTATTTTGGGCACAAAAAAGAACATAGGGAAGGCATTGTTGGAGCCCTGATCAGCTGTGTGAGCTGCTGTTTCCTTTAAAAAAGATTTCACATTTAATTTTTACGATTTAAGCTAGTCATCCATGGAGAAGAAAATGAAGTAAACACCAAACTTAGTGTAGTGTCCTAGTTTTTAGAGTGGAGAAGGAATCCGTTCTAAGCGGAAGAGACATATTTTCTACTGCCTATCTTTGTGAGTCTCAGCTTGGCTCTCTGGCCCCCACAGCCCGTACTTGCTGATCCATACATTAATTTCTTCTAGATTCTCTTGTTGCAAAGCTTGCTCCTCTGTTGAGAAAATTGGATTCAGCTCTGAGGATGAATTTCTCCTATGCCCTGATCTTCAGCTGTGCCATGACCCCTGCATGCAACAAACACCCTTGCTACCATGCTATTGCAAACCACCATTTTAGGGTGCTATCAAAAACCCCCATGTTTTCAGGCATCAAATAGAAGTTAAATTATTAAACCGTGTTGTACATGGCAAGGACACAGATTATTGTGCACTGTCTGGCCTGAGGCTTGTTTCCTTGATGAGGGGTCATGCAGCCTTTGTTTCTTAAAAGAATCCAATAAAGCAGCAACTTGAAGAAGTAAAATAATTCCGAGAGAGTTATCTCCTGGCTCTCTAGTTCTTCAGCCCTGCTTTATAACTGCTTTAATTTCACACATATGATATTTTGTACTTATGCAGATAGACTGCAGATGGACTTTAGGGAACACTATTGTCTAGTGACAACTTTCAGCTGACTTTTTATCACAGATGGATCATTTTGGCATCAAAAAGAGAGGAGATGGCTCAGGTTTTAACCAGACTGGCAGTAGTTACTTCTCTCAGTAGACAATGATCCTGCGTTAATAGATGAAAAGACACTGTTACTTTGAATTCTAGCCTCAAACAGGGATTAATCTGGGATTACCGTCTCCAGCATAGCATAACAGAACAGTGCTACAGACATACAATTCTTTTACTTGCTCATTATTCCTACAAGGTCATATTGGGCTTAAGTTCACATGAAATGCCACAGGACAATTTCATAGAGTGTGAAGAGGCTTTTTGGGTTTTTTTGTGTTTAATGCAAGGTTGTAAATTAAATCTAATTGGCTGAAGAGCCACCTAGATAAGAATAAATTTGTTGGGAGGACAAGATACTTGGGAGACATGGCAAAGATTACATCTGTGCTTCTCTCTACGGAAGCTGTTTCTGTTAATTCACACCTTGACTTGTGCTGGATCAATGGCTTCTGTTAAAAGGCAGAACCATTTTTCTTCATCGGGTTAGACTGAGACGATCTTTAAAGGTTTTGTTGCCATGATTAATGCCTTTGCTTCCTGAATGCTCTAGATAGGATAGTAGCTGAAGGCAAGCTAGGATCCAAGAGCGTTTATCATTTCTGGAGTGTATAAATGCTAATGCGCTGTGCTGATGTTGAAACGGATATACTGGTTTCCACAAAATTCAAGGTACTACCTTTGGCTTGTTGAACGTGCCATGGCTTGAGGTCTGCTCCTTTCAAGTTCTCTTCTCTCTGGGACATACTGTTCGGGTTGCAATAAGGCAGAGGTGCTCAGCCAGGAGGTTTTGTAGTTCCTAATAAAGTCATCTGCTGACAGTTAATCCACCATGAAAGAGGCTCTCTTTCATGTGGTGTCTGCCATAACCACTCAAAATTTTTTCATTTGTACTAGTGACTTCCATCAGTGGCTCTTTCAGATTCAGACAAAATATGCCATGTTTTGCAGTGTCATTAATAGAAGAGCTTGTTTCCGAGGGAACCATAAGAAAGATGAGATGTACTAAAGATCTCAAAACTATAGCAAAACAACAACAAAAAAAAGGTGGTTGCTTAGGCCCTAGCAGAGGAACTTAAGAGCACAGTGGATGAGCTCTGGACCACAAATCCAAAACCAGCTTGCCCAGTGATTCACAGGCATGGATTAATCTCTATGACCAAAGCAGCTCCTGGAACGCTGATCTAAAGCATGCATCTGTTTCCCTTGAACAATCCTGACATTAGGAGAATCATGATGTAACTTGTTCGCATGGGTGGTCAAAAACTCTGGCACTGGGAACAAGCCGAAAGTAAATGACTAACAGCATCATTTAATATAGAAGATTTTAAATCAGGTCTATATCTATAATAAACAACACAGTGCCTACCTCAGAACCAACGTCACTTTTTCTTACAACACCCAATTCTCTCTTGCTTTTCTTCCCCGAGGGTAAGGAAGTCTGTGTCAAAGTCTAGAACCCACCTACAGTTAAAACTGAGACAAACCTTAAAAAGCACCAGAACTAATTCATACAGTGTGTTGGTTGCCAGACAAAAAGCAACACAGGAAACAGCTACTCTGCTTTCTGAATGCAAGTTAGCATTGGAGAACAGCAGTGTCAACCGCAAACTTCTCAAAAGAAATAACCAATGTTTACTGAATTGATCTAATGTGAGTGCCATGTGCGAGTGTATTTCAAAGAATCTAGGGAAGTTGGCCAGCTAGGGTCTTTGAGCTGATCCAAATGAAATCAGCAGGATCTATCTCCACTTGCAGGAGATTTGAATTTGGCCCTGTATTTTGAAGTCTACAATAAGAAGTTTATGTGCTTAAAAGCAAGGATGCACTTCCTCTGAACAGCCACAAGTTAAATTGGTAGTCCCAAAGCTTTTAAGCAGTCATTCTTTTCACACCCAGCCTCACGATCAAATTCTTGTGAAAATCACTGCGTAAAGATAGTTCTGCAAACCAGAGCGAGCCAATGTTGTGTAATGGCTTTTTGCCTGCTGCTAATGAATTATGAACCATGCTATCGTCTTTATAAATGCCCGTAAGTAACCACTTCTACAGCATAGGTCAATATGTATCTATAAATCCACAGGGAGAGACTGTTAAAATGCACAGCTGCCATCCTCAACGGGCTGCATGGGTTTGAGGATGGACATGCTTATTTCTCCCCTGAGTAGTGCCTCTACCTGGACACTCAAATATTTCTTTTCATGCCAGCTGATACTATTAACTTGAAATGCTTCTACAGTGCAAAAACATTCACCTGTTGATCTTTATGTCTTTGAGGTGTTAACAACTTTTCGTTCGCCTTTACTCTTTTTAACCAATTGTACTGCGAATACTGTACGTATTTTTTCATTAAACATTTCAATCCGTATAAAAATATTCTGTTGAGATGAGAAAGCACTGTCCTTTTCCCTCACCTGGTTCATAAGGGTATCGGAAAACAGAAAATGGCTGGTTATTTCTACCCTGTTCTTGCCCTTGTAGTCCTACTTTTCCCTTTCCCTCTCCTTCCTGAACACAGAAGATGCTTAAGTGCAAATACCGTATCATTTGCTGGGAAAACAGCTGCTGCTACAGCAGGTATCAGACTTCTGCACGGTGGTGATTCATGTGGCAGTTGTGAATATATACAAAAGATTGTCTAAGCATGGACTGACAGCAAGACAGAGCTACGTGGTGTGCTGACTTCACAGCAGAAGATTGATTAGATCCATTTTGAAGCTTTTCTGCCTTCATCTGCTAGCCTATAGCCGTCAGTGATTTTTCCCCTAAGCCCAGTGTTTCAAACTATATCCATCTACAGTTATCACCATCATTCCAAATAACCAATAAAAAAAAAAAATGAGTAATTTCATGCCAGAGTAGCATTTTACAACACGAGGTCTAAGAAGGGCCTGCATTTATACTGCCTGGTGTAGATTGATGACACAATGAAAAGCAGGGGCTCCTTAAAAAAATTAATTGAATGAATTAATTTACAATTAACAGACAAACAATTTATACAACATAAAAGCCAAGTTGCCGCATAAAATTAAAACTGAGTGAAAGTAAGTTCAGATATCACCAAGCGGCAACTTAATTAGACGAGATGTGCAAGCTAAGGATTCCAGAATATTTAGTGCTGAAGGGCTACATACAGCAGCTGCACCTCAAAAGTTTTAAAAGCAGCTTACACCGAAACATCTGTTCTGTCCCACTCATTAAAAAAAAAAAAAGTAAGAATAGTTATTATGAGAAACATTCATGTAAGATGAAACTTGGTACTCACCTGCCATGTCAATAGCAAAGGGCCTGTCAGCTCTCCAGCCAGTGTACCAGCCAACAACTTTGCCGTTTTCCACGACTGGGCGCTCATACCGTCGGCCTCCTACCAGTCCCACGGGCCATACCGATACTTTGCGGGTTGTACGCATCTGCAAGAGGCAGGCACAGCGTGACTGCACACACATTTTCCTAGTAGGCTTTTTTTGTAAGTGTTGGTGGAAAGCCTACACATTAATCATCAAGACTAGGTATTTAAAAGCAATTCTAGCTTACAGATTTCAGCCCGACAGAGTAAGTATTTGAAAGCTGCGTGTGCCGACGCATTTTCTGTGAAATCTCCAGCTCTCTAGCCCATAGGCACCTCAATTCTACTGAAAATATCCTATTCATATTATTTTTTATAACAAAAATTTTAAAAGCCATGAAAAAAACCAGTATTGGATTTCTTGTTCGTTTGGGTTTTCAGAGGTGTAGTAGATCTTTTTTTTACCTGCAAGACTGTAGCATTCTTGCAGTAGGCTTATTTCTACAGATTGCTGAGGTATTGTACAAGCCCGGTGAGAGAGAATATTATAATAATGATTAACAAATACACACTTCATTAGGGCAAGTACAATTAGTTTGAGACTGGTAACAAATACACCGAGTACAGGAAATTGTGACATGCAACTCTTCCTCTACCTGCAGCAAACCAGGTTTATGCAATAGATGCAGCTCAGATCTATTAAAGGCTCATAAAGAAAATACTAAGTTTGGGCTAAGCCTTTTCAACTTCTACATTTTCTCTTGAAAAGCTCTGCTAAGTTTCTGAGAAGGAGAGCGAGCAGGTCGGGCAGGATGCTTCTGCTAGTTTGCTACCAGTAACAGTTTTTCCCAATGGTGTAAATGTAACTAAGTGTAATTCTAGAAACGTGGTCCTCACCTAACCTAGAGGAATCTATGGATACTAAAAAATTACTCTTTTCTTTAGCAAAAAGCGTGCATGACTGGGAGTCAGTGAATTCAGTTCACTGGTTAGGAGACCACTTTCTTCAGTATACAGGAGATAACATGACATGAACCCCGACGCGCTGCTCCCCGTGGGAAAATCACTGACAGTCTGGCGTGAGAACTTGGGAAGACGAGTGCGCAGGCACAGCAACTTGCACAGTTTAACCACACTGATTCAAAAGCCACTGCTTTAACTACTGTGCTTAAATAAGGTCCTATTTAAGCAAGTATTAAACTATTTCAGTGTAAAGTGGGCTTAATTTTTAAAACAATTTCTTGTCTTTTGTTGTAGTTGAGGCCTATTCCTTAGGGAAAGGTTATCCCTTTCTCCTTCCAAGCACTTCTTTTGGCAAAAACACACAGTTTTACATGTTTGTAACTGCAGTCCCCTATCGATAGATGTTGAAGTAAAAGACAACCTTGGTTAAATATTAAACACTTCCCTCTCTTTCTGCCAAGGTGAAAGATTTATCATGCATATCATCTGGACTCCCAAGAGATGCACCAGAAAAAAACAAAGACGTCACATCACTCTGGTTCACATTTCTAAGCTAGAAACATCAGCAGTTTCTTAGGAGAACTTTCACATAGGGAGGGCATAACATACCCATTTAAAAATCCACAAATATAGATGTACACACAGGAGAGAGGCATGTACCTTCTCTCCCTCCAATTCTTTGTGGATCTTAAAGTGTGTTTAGCAAAATTTTCTTACTTGCACCTTAATAACTGCTGCAGCAAGTCAGACCATCTCACTCAGAAGCAGCAGTCCATACTGTATAAGAACAGGGTATGTACACAATTGGCAATATAGGGATTTCTCATGATAAGGATTCTGTCTAGACCATTGACTATTTAATTGCCAGCGAGAGACTGCCACAAACATCTCTACAGGCTATTGTTAAACATGTTTGTCTAACTATTCTCCCTGCTTAAGATTATTTTTCCAATCTCTCCCACTCCTCCATTGAGGAAATGCAGAGTTAGGAATTAACTGTTTGGATATGGAAATCAGTCAAACCTTCTCACGAAGATCTTTTAGCTCTGGTTTTAATGCTACATCCATTTCGCAATTTTTTCTAACAGTATTTGTATTAACATCCAAACATCAGACACGGACACAGGGCCTCATCCTGTTGGGCTTGTCTACACAGGGAAGTTTGCAATAGGTTTCCAAGGGCGTGATCAAACCACATATGCGCAACTGTGCTACACCAGTACAAACAGGAGGACAAACACAGATGCCCACTACTTTTTCTGTGTTGCCAATAATACCTTCTAGAGGGTATGAACACCTGAACAAGTTACTAGCGTACTGGTTTACAGCATTTTAGCTACCCTGCGCCAACTGCTTGTGTCCATGGTAAACATAAACTGCCGCAAGACAGGGGCAGGCACACTCATAACTACAAGAGAGTAGCTAATGCATGGTAAGCCCATACCCTGCCTTTTCTCACAGTAAGCGTTTGGGCAGCTGTCCTGCAAAACAAGCCAGATCACCCAGGACTTCTGAATTGGGTCAATAGCGGCCACAACACTGATGCTAGCAGAACCTGGCTGATTTACATTAATACTTCACCATACACAATCTGTAGGAAAATCTTGTCAATGAAAAGTATCTCACGGACCTCACAAAACCAGCATGAAATGACCCAAGAAGTTTTAATTACTACAGTCTTGGGTCCATCTCAGTGTCTATGAGCTAAGTCAGCAAAGCCACCACACATCTGAAGGAAGTAAGGAACCCTTGACAGAGCTCTTTATTTTGTCCTTGGTTCTTTATTCTCACAGGTTACATTTTTGGAGAATGAAATAAGCAGGTTACAAGAATACAGCAACCCCTTTTAAGTAAAAACTCAAAGAGCACATCTAGACCAGCATTTATGCTAATTCTGAAATACCTTGCAGCCTCGGGATATGCTAGGCAGATGAAAGGAGGAATATTTCTTTTAATCTTCTGAGAATAGCATTACTGCAGTTAACATACTGATGTGTTAAGGCTGTATTTATGTATGATGGGGAGAAAGCTATTATTTCGATTAGAAGGCCAGCTTGCATCTGGAATTTGACGCTGCTAATCATGGGGACACAAAAAGGCTATTCAAAAACATGTTAATTCTAAATAGCTTTATTGCTGTGGGTTAAACAACTGCCAAAATCCTGTAACTTACAAACAGCTTCCTGAATTACTCTTCTATCTGTCATTTTAATGTGCGGTAGCACATGCTGTCTTAATACTCAGCATTTTAAGTCCTAGTAGCTTACATGAATGGTATTCATCTTACTTACTCTTACCTCTCTGTAAGCTAGGCATTCTGGTCTATCCTAGTTAGACTTCTGTAGTTCATGAACAGAGATAGGAGACTGCTGATGTCAGTCATCCTGCCTGGCTTAGCTCTCTTAAGGTAGGATGAATCTCCCCCTGGAAAATGTTTTTGTCCTCTATTTACTTTTTGATTATTTGGAAGGAGGTCTAGGGCATAGGAGGAGAGCGATGTACTGGATGGGGAAAGATGAGAAAAGGACTCTGTAAGATGGTAGAACAAACCTGAATGAAGCTGGGGGGACACAATTGGGAAGGAGCAGGCAAGGAAATGACAGGAGAGAGGAGTAACAACTGAGCAAAGAAATCCCAGTGAGGTGCTGGGCATATAACAGTAAATCGAGTAGCAGTAGAGGAACCACTAAAGAATAACAAGTGAAAATGCAGAAAATGTAGCTAAGCAATAAAAGACAGTGGTAAAAGCATGCCAAAAATAGCATCGCATTAGTCAATCAAGAAAAGCTGCTTAATGGGATGCACTGGACTGATGGATAGGGAAGATACCAAGCCAGTAACAAAATATAAAAACCCAAGGGGAATGAAGGCAAATGACAGACAGAAGGAAACACGGCCATACTGCCTACAGCGAAAAGGCTTCCAACTGGAACAACTGTCCTAGTGTTTTTGCAGCATGATGTTGATGTGTTTCTATCTGGGATTCAAAGCTCTTGGCAAATGCAAACCTGGATGCTGCACATAGTAAGCTTTTTTTCTCCCCCTATTCTCTATCACTTCAACTCCTGCGTAACTTGTGATCTGTACTGGTCAGGCTACAGGTTATCGTCCAGGCTCACCCCCCTGCCCCATCCCAGTGAGACTCAAGCAGATTTCTATGCAAAATTCCCATTTATTATTACCAAAGCCAGGATCTAGAGCTCCTTCACTACAACTCTTCCACAGGTGAAAATGTTATGGGTTAAAGCATGAGCACAGCCAGGTTCCCTGTCAGTTCTCACACAGGCATCCTGCATTACTCACAGGTCATTTAAAGCCAAATTCTGCTTCAACAACACTGATGTGACTGCGCTACAAGTCAGAGGCATAGCTCAGCTGCCGCGATACTATGCCTGGTTACTTAGGCATTAAATGGAGCTTCTGCCCTTACTTACCATTACTTCAAAGGAGGCACTGAATCATAGAAAATCTGTGCCAGTAGTTTTTGTGGTTCAGGGACTGTGATGCTTAGGGGACAGTAACTTCAAAAAGCAAGTTTGTTGTCGGTAAACTTGACTGTAAAGGGTATGTCTCCACGGGAAAACTTGTAGAAAGGTCTACAAATCAAAAAAATTGTCAGTCATTGATCTAGCCTGCTCCGCAACCCTCACCGGTGATCTGATTTAGTGCTTCACCATCCTCACTATTAGAAAGCTTTTTTCCAAACATCTGCCTTAAAAACTCCTCTGCTGATTCATACCCAATCTACACTTCAGAGGGAGGATAGATTAATTCCCCCTTCTCTCAAGAAACATCTTACATATCAGATACAGTGATTAGTGCTTCTAAATTATACCAGCATCCTTGGGCACAAATGTCAATATTGCTTCCCTACAGGAGAAAACCGTACTAAATTTAACTAAAGCAGTTAGGAGCCAATTTCACTGGATTGGGAAGGCTTCCAAAACATTTGCTATTCATGTTTCCTTTTGGCCCTTCTACTCACTGATTTTTTTTCTCATCTTGTTTTCTATTAATTCTACCAGGTTGTGTTCACTGTACCTCTGAAGAGCTGCTGAACATACGTAATTAATTTCATAGTAACAGTATCAATTTCCCAGGTAAGAAAAAGACTGCTGTCAAAGTGCAGAAACAGACAGTGAGTGGTACTTTGTAACCTGGAGTCCCTCACTTGGATAAATCTGTTTCAAATAGCTTTTCTTTGTCACCATTTCCTCTCATTTTTAAGCTATTTCATTGTTTCTCTACCAGTCTTTTCTAATCCAGCCTCTTTAGCATAGGTATTACATGTCTACGTGCAAGGGGGATGTCAGTGCGCATTTAAAATCTGTCATGTATTCTTGAATCATTTATATACTAGAAAGGTATTTAAGGCACTGCTAACTCTATTTAGATCCTTTTTTATTATGAAGAAAATAACTAATGACGGCCAGCTAATATTTAATTCTGTCTAGACTACGGAATTATTTTTTTAAAGACTATAGCAAAAATTTGATTTTTCCAGCCAGCTCCAAGAGACACAAGAAAAGATCTCCATGTTCTCAAAGATAAACAGATTCACTTATACTACCTGTAAATCTTTTGCATAAGTATATCCATTAAAAAAATACACAGAAGCTAGCTTAATACAGTGTATAAAGATTAGGACAGTTACATAAAAGTTATCGAAGGAGCACTAACCCTTCCCTAGACAAAGCTGGAATAAATAGTAAATATTCACCTCTTTTGTAGTGTCTTTTTTGAGTTGCTCTCAAAATATTTTACAAAGATAATGGGAAAACTGAAGCCCGTGTGACATGCAATGCCTGCGAGTATTTCTATTTTTTTTTCTTTATAACAAGAATTTACTTTTTTGGGGTACAGACTGTTAAGAGCCATGAGAATATCTGCTGCCTTCATCATACCTTTTGGGAGAGTGAAGGGCAGGGGTATAAGAAAATGTTTTCAGTCTGAATCACTCGCACAACGTGCCCTCTGCTCTATGGTGCCACTATGAATATTACCAGAGTCAGACAGCCCTCACCTTCAATGAGAAGGTCACACCCATTAGCCAAGACAAATTGTTTCCTATTTTCCCTCTGTTCTTCAAGAATCTTTGTTCCCATCTGGCTGATTTGAGGATGATCCTACGTGGACAATTTAGGCCACTACATAAGCAAGAGCATACCTTCAAAATATTAGAGAATTTTTGCTTAATTTGATCTTTAAGTTACTCCTGCAAAGAGCAATGCCACTGACTGTCCTCTTCACTGATCACATTTGTACCTTCTCTGTGGCTCCCTGAATCTTGCGTTACCTGTAAAGACTACCTGAACTTCAGGAGAAGAGGTTGAGCCAGCTCTCCTCCTACCTCCTTTCCAGCTTCAACCCTACCTACCATCATAGTCAGGGCATTCTTGCGCAAGCAACAGCTACAGGAAATTGAATTCTGATCCCCAACTCAGTGGGCAAACATGGCTAACCGCTAAACTATTCAATAAAAATTTGGGGTTTTTTTCCCCCCTTACGACAATCAATGCCGCGATTTACTTTGAACTCCATGCTGCAAAGCTGTGTTCAGATCACACCTTATAGCATGGGTTCCTCTAAGGTCAACTTGCACTCAGACAAGACAGTGTCTTGCCATATATGCCATACTTGCACGCTCTAGGCACCTAGCAAATCTTGCTATGAAATTGCAGACACCGATGACCAAAGGTGTGGGGTGGCAACGAGGGAGATCATAGTTTTAGATATGAGCATTTTAATTTTGCATACATCTCAACTTAGGTGTCTGAGCAAAATACAAGCAAAGGTGACAGAGGTAACCTAGAGAAGAATCTCTAAAAACCAATGCATTTCTGAATGCAGCAAGCTCACTTTCTCACACATGTTGGAGACCTTTGTACTCCTTAAGCAGCTCACCCCTCACCCTCACAGGTGTCAGGGGAGTCTACATAATCAACACCAGAGGGGACCTCCAACACTAATTCCTCCCACTTGCAAATGTATCCATACACGGACCAAGGAAATGGCGGCCTTTGGCCAACTACTCGAAATACAGAAAGGGCAGACAAAATGCCTGAGACATAAAAACACATGAATGGTGTAAAGAGTTAAGGAAAGTGGAACTTCTATCTTCGGTTTCCAGCACTTAGGCTAATCTTGTTTTTAAAATCTCTCTATGAAGGTGAAATGCCAGCTTTATATAGGGTTTTCTTTCTGGAAGTCTAAAAATATGAAATTGGCAGTTGCTAGGCATCAGTCACAATATTACAATAACTTGCATTCAAGAGTAAGATGAAGCACAAATGCAACCGAAACTATAATAGAGTCACCCCAAAAAGAACAGCCTATAGTAAAAAAATAGAAGTTACGATGATTCATGTAGAAACATCTGTAAAGCATATCAAATAGTTGGGATTTCAGGCCTCTCAGCGACTTTGTTACGAACACAGGCTGACATTCAACTGATAACAAGATATTTTCAGAAAGCAGGCTGTTGCTTTTGATGGAGAGATGCAGATGGACACCTCCAGGTGAACAGATCATACCTGAGCAGAAAAAATATGAACTATATTTGAGGTCTGGATCCCAAAATAATAAATGACAAAATGCAGTATGCTGGAATCACCAGCAGTAAAGTAAAAGCACAATTTTTCACCTGACCACCATTATATTCTCAAGCGGAAAGAGTCTGGAGTAACTCAAAGGCCACACCTCCACTCCTGAAAAATACTTCTTCATCATTGCTGCAGCCCCACTTAGTACTCTGAAGAATCTCACAATCACTGAACCAATTGGGCCTTCCCCTGAAGCCTTTCCAGGGAAGATGAGCCTCTCCTAACAAAATGCTCAGGTGAGCCAATGCCGAATACAGTGGAGCAAGAGAAAGACAATCCAGGCTCTCCACCTTATTCTAGAAATGACAACTAAACCGGCTCAGACCCTGCCCAGTTCGACTTCGAGGACACAGTTTTGCCAGTCACAAACTAAGCTATACACCCACCTGCCATCGTACATCTTAGGGAAAAAGACAATTATAAACAGCACCAGAGGGTTCCAGATTTACTACAGATGGTGACATTTTCCAGCAAAACACTACTGTAAGCTGGGTTTTTTTTTTCCCCCCCGATTTCCATGAAACATGTTTTGCCCAGGTCTATTGGGCCCAGCTCACCCCACATCAAATAGAAGGTAGTCATTCCTATAAGTACCAGGCAGAAGTACTTTGGACAGAGATTAGAATTTCCTCATCAAAACCTCTCGGAAGTATCCCATGGCATTTCGTGTCAAAAGATGCTCCTTTTTGATCATGTCCTTTTGGTTTACGCACCTTCGCTCACAGTAAAGCCTTTGCTGATTTTGATTTGCTTAAAAGGCTCTGTCTTCTGTAAGAGCACTAGGGAAACCCACAGCAAAGGAGCTGCCTTAAACATAATCCTTCACCAATGTGCAGTTCCCTGGCACACTTTCTGCTCCATACTAATGCTTTTTTGACCTCTGAGCGAAACACATCCCTAACGTCAATGTTTCTCTCACGTTGGTTTTACAGTCCTAACTAGCCTTGGTTCCCACTCACCCAAGCCCTCACTGCTGTTACTGAAACCAGCTTTGACTCAGAAGAAAGCCATTACAAAGCAGACAGACCTACTATTTCATAAGCCAGCAAATGTACATAACTGCTTGCAGGCAGATGCTAGCAGACTGCTGCTGGCAGTTTGGGACCCACATGGCCCCGGGCCTGCATCAGTGACATGCTGAAGGTCACCCAGCCAGCACAGGATGGTGGTAGGACCAGAATTCCAAGCTCCTGCCTCATCCCTCTATGTTCATGCTACCCTCCCCAATAAGCAGACGGCAGTTTATCAGACTCCCTTTGGGATTATGTGACTACAGATCTGGAGAATTGTTCCTGGCAGGGTAACAAAGTGAAAAAAAACTTCCCTCTCAGGTATCGTTACCGCCACTTTCATCTGCACCAGATTTCATCTGCACACAATGCGTTCTGAAACTGTTCACTTCATGCTTGGAGAAGACGAGCATAGTTTAAATCAATCAATTCCTGAAGGAGAGATTGGAATTTACTACAGAGCTGTCAAGCCAGAATCCATAAAGACAGAGAAGTTTTTTTAACAAGGAAAAAAAAAAAACAACCAAACACCAAAACCAGCCCAGCTCTCAAGCCATGCCTCGACTGAAAAACAAGACTACTGGCTTTCTCCAAATGCAACCTCCCACTTGTCGTAAAGGCACATCCAGCTGGCAAAGTTAACAGAAGTCAGGTCGACAAGGCAGTCCCTGTGTTACTACCAGCGGCCTCCCAGAAACCTTGCACACAGCCCACTAGCGACCTCAGAAAAGTCACAGGAACTTGCAGTGGAAACATGAAGCAAAAGCTCCGTCTCCACTCCTGTAACACAGCTTTCCAACCACCGCATTTCAGAGGGGAAACTCACTCACGCACGTGTGTTTGCCTGCGAACACAGGTCTCAGAATAAACACTTCTTCCCTGGCAGCTGAACCCTGGTGAAAGAGAAGCCTTAGGACTGCGGAGCTGCATGCTGGAGAGGTTACCATTCCTGTTAGCAAAAGGAAACACAGATTGCCCGCTGTGCTTGTAATTTGCAAGGTTAACTCTTCAGACAGATTTATCCCCTTGCTTTCCTGCATTTCCTAGCTGATCAGAGAGGCAGTTTGTACCTTTTTGTTTGATTGTTCACAGCAATTAGAAGAATAATACAGGAAATGATAAAAGAATAAGCCTGACTAGACCCCCTTTCAGTAGCTGTGGGTGACTCAAGTGATAAGCCTGCCAATACTGTTCCTTTAGCTTGTCCCTAACTTTGGTACTCCCAAAAAAAGAAAAAAAAAAACGAAGTAGAGATTCATCTCCAAATATCTTTTATCACCACTCATTTTGGTGAAGTGTATTTTCCATATCAATTTACAGACTCCCCAAGATTGAAACAGATTCGTTTTATATCCCCAAAGAGGGGTGGACATTCCAGTCACATTAATGACAGGTACGTGGAATTACTCTGCATTATAATGCACTAAGCACAGCCATGAGATTTTAAGAAAAATCAATTGCACAACAAAAGTTTAGCCTCCAGGCAGAGGTCTTCAAATTAGCAGCTTCAGTGCTGAATGCCAAATGGGCAAAGGAAGCAGAGCATCCCTGCTGAACAGGAACCCTGCACCTCCCCACATACTGGAAACGGAAAGGGATGAATTACGAATCCAAACACAAATGAACATAAGCATTTCTAAAATAACTTGCTCTAGGGAATTTCACATGCTTCACATTTCTGTGTATCATGTTCATTTTAACCTACTGACTGTAAAGCACGTGAGGAAGCACAACGCTTCCAAACTGCAGAATATGGCTGAACATCACTAAATACAGTACCGTCCACCAGTGGAAGACAGGGACAGCAGTCTGTCTGAAGTCCTGTACGTTCCCTACCTGCTGTCAATCTACTGCTCCGCTTTCCTCCCTCCTTTCCCTGCCAAGGTTACTCTTCTAGCTGTCACACAAGATGTACATGAACTTTCTTCTTCTGATTTATGTCCACTTATTAAACACCCCTCCTTCCTGCCAGGGGGAACCCAGAAAGAAAGATGGATACCCTCTCTCCGAGCGCTTGCCAATTCCCACCGAAAAGGAGCAAAGCCCTTCACCAAGGGGCTGCAACAAAGAAAAAAACAGGTCCCTTCACAAAAGAGACTCCTGAAAGGGTGCTTACTCGTTACACAAACGATTTGCTGCTTGTAAGAGCAAAAGGCTTCAAAAAAGACTAGGCAACTCCAGGCAAAGGAGCCGGCTCTGGATTAATTAATTCGCGCCAAGAAAAAACTGCGAAGGATGGCGACTCCTGATGCAAGTTTGCCCTACAGGGAGGGGGACGCAGCCTGAAAAAAAAAAAAAAAAACACCAAAGAGCGCTTTTCATCCCAGTTTTAAGAAAAATACAGGATACCCCAGACAAACC
>VZTL01035460.1:0-13935 GCA_013400535.1 Scopus umbretta | reverse complement strand
CCTCCCCCGGAGGGATATTTTGGAGCTCCGCAGAAGTAAGAAGTTGTCACTAAGGCGGCCGTTTCGTCCGGTTCCCCAAGTTTTTCCTCGGTGTCTGTCTGTCGGTGTCCCCCTCCTGCCCCCCGAGAGGGGCACCGGGGCCCGGGGTACCGCACGCACTGCCCTGCGGGTCCCGCCCGCCCGCTTCCCGGTGCTACGCAGAAGGACCCGAGAGCATTCGTCTATGAGAATTTCCTAACAATCCACCTGTCTTCACTTGGAGAAAAAGGCGTTCATCAGGTGCCGCAGCACGCATGAAACGCACAATCTAAATCCTCTTTAGAATCCTTTCCTGCCAGGGAAGTTTCCGATGCATTTTTCAACGCTCCCTGCTGTCATAACTAAACGCTTACTTACAGCTTGAATTATGCTTTTAAAACTTCGCGTTGCATACAAACACAGAGGCACAGCATTAGTATTTATAGATTACCGAATTCTCCGAATTCCCTGATTAAAACATTTACCCTTGTCTAGACCAAATGATGCTCTTGCCCACCGTAGTGGACTATTTCAGGTCAGAAACAGAGCGGTTCACCACCGACACATTGACTTATCGGTAGGAATAGCGCAGGTTAGAGAAATCGGTCATGTCTTCAGCCTCCTTCGCTTAAACTACTGCTTTCGTTTCTGTTTTATATGCATCCTTCACATCTGCATGTGTATAACGAACGCAGATAATGTGGACACTGTGTACATCTATCATTCGTATCTATCTGCAATCAATTTGTTGCTCAAAAGGACGTATTAACCCAGAGGGCTCCCAGAGAGAAAGGACGCTGAAATGATGTAGTAGAAACTGAAATCCATGCGAAAGCAAGGGTGACACATGACCAGACGCTGAACATCTAAATGAGGAAACATCTGTGTAGCAGAGGGCTAATTAGAGTTAGCGTGTTTAGGTGGAGGAAGGTTGTTATGTGATTAATGAAATTATATGGAGGAATGCAGGGAGCACAAATAGTTCAATATATCCCAATCAGAAACATCTCGGACATGAAATTACAGTCACCCCCTTTGTGCTGATGCAGTTTACCCAGAAGACAATCATCTAAACACCGTCTCTGTCCGATGACTGGACATACATACCATTGTTTTCTTGTTTACAGTACAGTCCCACTTACAGAGACAATTCGTTCAAATAATGCAAACGTATGTATCAAAGCAACATTCAGCATTTCCAAAGTAGTCATTTGGAAAAGTTAATTCAAAGCAGTCACTTCTAGATGTTACGCGACATCATGTCAGGACCCCCAAAAGCTGTTGGGGCAGAACCTAGAAACCAAGGGTTACAAACGGATGTGTTTCATTGGCATTCCTTACAGCCAAAATATTCTAATATTAAAAAATACTATTTTCATCTTTATATTATTTTTCAACCAAAAGTATTATCTTTCGTGGACTTGCGTGTCATATTCAGAGCTTAGCCTGGAGAGAATACCCAATAGTTCATGGCTGTAAGACCTTAATAAAGACAGCAATAAGAATAGCTAAATGTAATTGCAGCAGTTTAGGAAGGAGTGCAAACACCAACTCAGCACCAGGGAGGTCGCCTGATAAACTATTTGGTGTTCTTCCATCTCTGTCATTGTGTTCCTGAAAGCTGGCAACTACGTGTTTCTGCACACTTGCTAACATGGTGTTTACTGCTTCTAACTGTATGCAAGGTTTGTAACGTGACGGTGTGAGACGCTCGGCTGTTTGCTAACAAATCACAGTAACTATATTTTTACCCCCAAGCCGTTGTAACATGTTCTCACGTGCCACAGAACAGGCTCGGCGGTCATGAGTCAGGTGCATCAGGTGTGATATCAAATAATGCAGCAGCATTTTCTGTTAGCTTTAGGTATAGATTATCTTAGATGGAAAGGTAAAAGATAATGAAGGCACTGCATACAAGCCAAACGTTATTTATTAAACTGTCATTTCTTGATAAGCAAAGGAAAGTGTTCTTCCTTGGATAATAGGAGGAACCCAGTCAAATCACCACTCCATTTGCAGGGACAAACTGTCCGCAGAGATAGTTTTTTCTACCAAACACCTTAGCACTGGTTATTATAAAAATTGTCACATTTGATTTGAGGCCTCAGGTGCAACTGTGAAACAAAGGACGAGTTTCTAACTTGTGATGGATGGTACCAATCATTGTGTGACTCAGGCTGTTCCTGGGGTTTCGCACACAATATGCAGTACAGTGCATATTCTGGCTTGTATTGGGGTGTGTGGGCAGGCACTTCTCTTCAAGATCTGGTCCAGAATTGTTTGTTTGCAGTAGTTTATTGCTTGGCTCATCTATTATGGTATTGCTGATTGCTGCCCCCATTCTCCAAAGATTTTTGTCAGATGTGTCAGGACTTGGCACCCGATTTTTCATTTGTTTTTTTTAAAAAAAACTACCTCCACTTCAGGTTCATGCACTTCTTACCCGTGGAGGATGCCTGGCTCTGGCAGGAGGATGCTTGACCCGGTGCTAGAAACCTCTGTGTGTGTGTGTGTGTGTGTGTGTGTGCAAGTGTGCATATGCATGTACGTACGAAAGAAATCTCATCCCTAGGAACATCCTCTATGGGCCCGTGGAGGCTTTTTTCAAATCGGAGCACAGTGCAGACTCTTCGCCTTGCAGTGGCTGGACAAAGCCCTAAGGGATTGTAATGCCAGCCAGCAACTGTGTGCCCCAGTTTCTTCCTTTTTTTGCTGGTTTCGGTCTTTCCAACATCCATAGAAAAGGACAGGTGTGGCGTGAGAGTTCCTACAGCTGTGCCACAGATGTACTAAAAACGACTCAGCTCTTTCTGCTTTTCTCCCCCTCACCATTCGGGGTCGCCCACCCATCAGGCAGCTGAGGCTTCTGCTACCACCCAGCCTACCCACCCAGCCCCTCAGCTGGACATGCCCAGGGCGGGACAAGCTGGCCAAGCCTTTTGCTTGCTCCATTTGAATTTCTCTTCAGTTTCTGAGCACTGGGATTTGCTCAAACTAGGTACAGCATCACAGACTGTTCTTTTTCAGATATGGGAAAGGTGGTCAGAGTTACAGAGAGCGTTTGAAATAAAGCTATTAAAATGTATTGTTTTGTAGGTTCTGCTGCTGATAGAACTATTACAGTCCTGCGGGAAGCAGAAGCAAAACCAGTTGGATAAACATATAAATATGTGCAATTATTTTTAAATAGTGGATAAAACACTGCAGAGAAATAGTTCCTATTTCGCACGGCTGTAATTGAATAGATTAAACCCGAGGATGGTTCATTTCTTTTGACTTTTTCATGGCTTGCTTTCAACAGCAGCGGCTGGTGATAACTGAAGGTGGGTAATCGGCTCTGGCGTGCAAAAGTGACTCATCAGTCTGGTTTCTGTGATGGGTAAAACCAGATGCCAGGTGACTCAAATCATAGCAGGCAAAAGACTAGCCTGCTAGTCTAAATTAAATATACGCAGTGTAGTTTCTAGTGGTTGAATTTACACTTTTGGCATCGCTCAGTCAATCAAAATGTGCGAATAGCCAGAAAAAGAGCACTGTGGCTGCATCCCACAGGAGCGTCAAAGAACGTCCACTGTCTGCTGCACATTCAATGGCACTTGGGGTCACTGTGTATCTAGGGATTTAAACGAGAACAGGTTTATCATATGTTAGTGAGGGCCCAGAAGACCAACGCCTAAGCCAGGCATCCCTCAGGGAATGTAATGCGCTACCATCTGACAGGCACAGACCGCCACCCTAAGTGTCTGCATAGAGGTATCCTGGCATCAGCGGGAGGCGAAGAAAGGAATAATAAAAAAAAAAAAAAGCAGCAGCACAGGATGCAGCAAAACCACAATTCTTCCGTCCTCTTCTGCTCCTTCAGACTTATTTCAGCCTCATTAGATCACCTAACACTTTCTCTAAGAGAGCACATTTTCCTTCACTATCCAATTGTGGAAGACCGCAAGAAATTCAATCGTCCAACTCAGAAGTGAAGGACCCCACACTGACACTGTGTCAGAAAAGACACGCAGTGGAGATCGGGCTGGGCTTGCTAAAATAACGTATATGGGGGTCTGTGCTATTCCAGAAACAAGACACCAGCTGCCCAAGCTGACAAAGAAGAACAAGATTGTGCGTTTATGTATGCACATAGGCCATTTTGAAATAATTTTCTCTAATGCTTTGTTCCTTTTCCTAATAAGCCAACTTGTTTATCACTATAGCAACCAGCTACAGATTCCTGGAAAGAAGAGCTGCAAATGCCCATTTGGACCTCTGTGGTCACAGGCAGTTGGTAGGAGCAAGGTGTCATACCTGCCTCCCAGGGCTCTGAAATGCCACGTAGGGACAGAGAGGGGTGAGGCAGGAGTGACATGGTGTGACATAGTGTGAGGGGGACGTGCAGAGTGAACAGGGCTATGCATAGCTTGATGGAAGCCATCACAAAAATAAACATTGTTTTAATTGAAAAGAAATGCGTTATACATGAGGGAAAAAAAAGAAAAAAAAAAAGCTTGAAGCACCGAGCTGAATCCTCAACGCTGAAAAGATTTAATTGTCCCTCCATGCCACAGGCTTCAGTGATGAAGACTGGAAGAGGTGGGAAGCGGACGTGCAAAGAAACCTGTTCAGGGCAGGTCCTCCAGGCGTGGGTGGGGATGGAAATGAACGCTTTCACCAAACATCTGCTGCCAACACATACCTCTGAAACCTGTGCTGGTGAGCATCCCGCTGGTGCTGCGCCACGTTCCGGGTGACATCTCACAACTACAGCATTTGCTCAAGGGGCGAAGGACAGTGGGGCAGAGCGAAAGTTGCAGTCTCTGGAGATAACCCTCAGGAGTGATGTAATTACACAGAAGGGAAAGTGTTTATTTGCTTTTCAGCCTAGAAAATTGGACAGACAAAAAACCCTACGTTACAAGAATATTAGCAGAACCGCAAACTCAGGCATTCAAAGATAGGAAGCACTACAATTAAGATTGCCTGTTGAAGCTTAAAGTGGTCTCTTCAAGCATTTGCCTTATGATTCAGCCTCTGCACTTTCAATCTTTTCATTTCCCTTTGCAGATACTGTGAAGAGGACCATCCTTAACACTGTTTGCCTATCCCTCCCCTCCCCTGTATTCCTATAACTCATAACAGAAGCTCCTGAGCTCTCCCTGAATCCTACTACTCAATTTGCTTATATTTTGAGTGGGCCCTGGGTATGAAAAAAAAAGAAAGTTTAAAGCCATATGGTTTAAAAAGGCTACTTGACCCTTGGTCCTCATACGAAGAGGGTTGAATGTTTTATTCCGTGTTTTGTTTGTAATGTAATGTTATATTAATGAGGTAATGTTGTTGTAGCACCAGTGTCCTAGCATATGTCAGGCAAGCTTGTAAGATTATCTTTTAGTAGACTACACGATACAGTAAAAAACCCAAGGAGACAAGTGTTCAAGCATACAAGCTTTTCTTCAGATCAGAAACAGCAACTTACTGAAATGCCCTTAAAAAAGGAACAGCTCCAGGTTACTCCCTGGAGTTATTCCTCATAAAAAAAAAATGTTTTCTTTCACCATTTTATGTTTTTTTGTAAGAGCCTCAAGTTGATGATTTTTATTTTTTTGTCCTTGAGAAGTCAAAAAGTCTGCTCCAGTTTCTCTTGAAATCATAAAGGAAGCTCCCACACCTTTACGTTTCAGACCTACACGAGGCCTTGTTGACAGAATAAATTGTTTTAGCATAACCAGATGTGGACTTAAACCAGCATTGCTAAACGCGAGCAAACTTCTCAGCAAGCATGCTTTGCCCTACCTGAAGACTAAATCATCCCTGGGTGAATCTATTATCCTCTATCTCACTGGCTAAACCCCCAGCTGGGCTGACAGCAGTGATACCGAGACAGCTGGCAATCACCATGGTAAGCAGGTATTGTATGACAAGGCTTGCAAACTGTTTTGCAAGGCAGCTGGGTGACACCTCATGTTACGAACCAGCATATAGGAAAGTTTTTTGGTCTTGGCTGAGGACTTGCTTTCATGATACGGTATTTACTTCTGGGTTGGCCCTTGCTGTATGGAAATAACTGGCTGACACTGGCTCTATTTTTTATGAAGACATGTTTTCAAAACTGGCATTCAGAGTGCATCTCCGAGATGATGAGTGGTTTATGGCATCTCTGAGATGATGAGTGTTTTATGGCACTGTAGCGTCTGAGCAGCTGGAGACTGGCAGATCACTTCAAAGACTTAGAGCATACACCTGCCTCCCCAAACCTCCAGGGAGTTTGGGGAGCTAGCTGTCCAAATTGGAACAGGCTGTGCAGGGAGGTGGTGGAGTCACCATCCCTGGAGGTGTTCAAAAAATGTGTGGATGTGGCACTTCAAGACATGGCTTAGTAGTCATGGTGGTGTTGACGGTTGGACTAGATGATCTCAGAGGTCTTTTCCAACCTTAATGATTCTATGATTCTATGAAACTGTGGATATTCCCTTACCGTATACTATAATATGTGTTGTATACAGTAATTGTGTAAGATTTTTAGGAGACATTAGGTGGGCAATGTGAAAAGGCATGTACGAAGGTGTGGTCTTTGTCCAATAACCTTACAGTCTCAGAACAGCTGAGGATTTGTCATGGCTAGGGGAGAGCAGGCACCTTTGCAAACCATCTCATCCCTAGGCTCCCTTTTTCTCCTCAAGACAGGCTTGCGTGTACAGATCCATTACCAAAAAGAAAGAGGACCTTGCTCCATGCTGGTTCAGGCTGTGAATGGTGGTACTTCCATTCAATGAAGGCAGTGAAGATGGCACCTTCATTATGGATAGGACAGACAGTGGAAAAATGGTAATGCTATATCAACACCAACAAGAAACTCATGCGTTGGGAATATTACTTGAAACTCTGCCTCTTTTTTTTTTTTTTCTTGAATAGACTAGACCAGAGAGAGGGACAGCTGGGCTTGGTCAGCACCCTGTTGGCCTGCCTGCCTTGTCAATATGTCTGTGGATTACTGCTGCCTTTCCATCTGTTCATGGTGTCTCCTCCCACACCGAAATTCTCATTAAACTCTAGCAGTGGTCGTGATACTGCAAATATATATGTTACACAGTACCCTTGCGGTGAGCTTGAAAACTCAGCCTGCGATTAGCTGGGCTCAACATCACTGAGGAACTGGCTCTACGTTGGTGGTATTTGTAAGACTGCTGCTGAGCCGTAGAGCTTATATATTCCTCCTTCCCTCTTCACTCACCTTTCCAGTATTTCTTCTCCACGTTGTTTCAGCAGGATGTCCCTGGAGCCTTCCAGCTTGTCAAGCACAGCACACGGCTCTGTGTTTGAAAGCATATGACCGACAAAACAAAGAGCTTGCAGCTGGAATTTGAACATGGCGTAAACTGAACTGCTTTAAAAATCAAGGTATGTGCTAGGAAGAAACAAATTGTGGAAATGCCAGGCACAAAAGGTCATGTAGTCCAATCACTGATCTCAAGCCAGGAGACATTTGTTTAATCTTCACATGACAATAATCCAGCCACCTCCTGATGTAGTACCTAACTGTCCCAATGGTAAGAAAATTCTCCTGATATTCAACATAAGCCTTACTATTACTACATGTTCACAGGTTACTGTCTCGGTGCAAATGGAGAATAACTGACCACCTTCCTGTTTATAGCAACCTTTTACACAGCCAGCACTGACACCTCCCCTTCATCTCTGCTTTTCTACGAAACACATTTTTTTTCCTAGAAATTCTTTTTTGAATTCATAATAAGTAAAAGTCTCCTCATTATATCTGTATGTTTCTTAAAATGTGGACTCCAATCCAAGAAATATTGCTCTGATCAAGATCTTAATATTGCCATGTGAAGGACAGTGTTTACCACCCATGCTTTCCATATGACACATGGAACAGTTCCATTCTTTTTTTTATTTTTTTATATCTATATATTTTTATAAGTCCTTTTCTATGGTACAGTTCCCTAGTCAGGTTTTCTGTACATAATCCTACTCCCTGCTTTCTAAAGGTGGTAATAGGGCTGTCCTTGGGATTCTTCTTGTTCTTGTTCTTCAGGATTTTCCCCGTTTCTCACAAACTCACAAATTGCTTAGCGTTTTCTGAGATTTTTGTCACGGGCATGGTAATTTAAGTAATTCTAGCTCATCCAAATATTCCTTAAAAGATTATTTTTTCTATTCTAGCCTGTTCTGTTGTTATTCACTGCATCAGGCAGTGGATCATAGTTCATCTATTTAGGAAAGATTAAGCCATGAGAAAAGACATTGCACCTCTCAGTCTTTCTTAGACTGTCATTTTTGATAATCTGTTCTTAGTATTCACGTTAGTTTAATGGAACTATAAGAATTTTCTAAAATTCCCTTTTCATTGCATGAAAACAATGGACAACAAATCACCATCCTTCTCCTCCTTGATATGTTCTGATTTTGAAAACTTATTGTAAGCTGACTGTCACTATGAAATATGATCAACAAAATGCCCCACAGGATCATTGCTAAGGGTGTGGAGGAACAAAAAGCACATTTTTCATGAACATCTGGGATAAAATACAGCAGCAAAGACACTTCCCTCAGACTGCTGGTAGACTCATACATTCACTTCTTGGGTGATTTGATTTGCCTTTGTGCTTGCAGTCAATGCATGAGTGCAGGAAAAGGTGCGAATAAGACTTTGGGCAGGATGCAGGAATGCTTATTGGATGAAACAGCAGACTGGGGATGGGAGAGGTATTGCAGCCTCCCAAATCCATGGTACCCTGGCTGTAAGGTGGGAGGAAATCACTGCATAGATCCCCAAAAACGAGCTACCGAAGGGGCCTAATAACAGATTAGCGGTGTAGATGCTGGCTCTCCAAGGGAGAGGGGACATGTCTCATACCTTAGAAGGGAGCAGGAACGGGAGGAAAGAGCTCTTCTTCATCACAAGGCAAAGGATAAGGACATGCTATTATTCCCAGGAGTTATTTTTCAAGGACAATTTGCCCTCAGGCACTGTTGTTTTGTTAATAAGGATGTGGCCAAGCTAAGCAATTTTCTCTAAGTCATTGTGTGCATTTCTTTCTCAAACCATGTCCATGGCAAATTATGTATAATTGGGCTGTAAGGCTCTCTGTGTCCTGCTTAATCTGCTGTTTACTGATATGCTCTTTATCAACACTGACAATTTTTTTCTTGATGATTTTGTCACCTCTAACAGAATGTAAACAGTGATTATGTAAACAGCTTACACTCCTATTCACCATGTTCAAACACTCTGATTTCTTATCTTTTTAAGGGTGAGGGCTGGATACAGAAACATGGTAGCGTACACTGCAATTTAATAATATTAAATATTATTAGGGCTCGATGGAAGCACCCTCCTGCATTAGGGATGGGCCACCCCTGCCATGCTCTGCTGAGGCTTGCACATAGGACTGTAACTTCAGAGACCGCTTGGGGCATATTGTTAGCTGGATCAGTTTCTCCTCCAGAAAATGGGGCTATGCCAGGCATTTGTATACCAGGGGATTTCTCTGATAATCACAAGTAGCAGGTCCCAAGTAAAAATATGCCCTCATCCAACCCTATGTGCCTGTGTAACGATACCATGGCTTTCACAGATGTGCAGTCCCAAAGCACGAAAATTAGGTCTTTCCACAGAAGATTTCTTGCCCCGCAGCTTGAAATTCAGTACATATCAGCGAGATACCATATGCAGAGAATTTAATTTCTTTTCTTCCTTGGCAGGTGGAACTTTCAGGATTTGGGTTTATCATATTGTTTTAAGGAATAGTATTCTTTCAGAAATCCTTGACCAATTCTGGCATTTGAGAAGAATAAGGTATTTCATCTTTTGTGAAAAGACAAGGCAAGTAGTTGTACCTGTCACAACCTTCCTCTCAAATTACACTATTTGTAATTCTCAAGTAATCCAGTTTAACATAGTTTAGATATTTGCCAGAAGTTTTCACTGAAGATGAGATATTGTATAATTCTCAAATGGCTTAGTCTGACACATCAGTTCTTCCAAGTCTGCATTGACGTTCTATTACGCATAGCATAAAGAGAAAAGCCTCATGAACTTGTTTTATCAGTAGTGGGTACTGGAACTATACAATTCTTTATCTATTATTTGTTCTTCCATTTTTAGTCCTGCTGTTACTCCAAATAGGAGTGAAATTATTCCACTATTTCACAGAAATCTCTGCAGTGTAAGGTTGAAAATGACCTCAAAATGTCATTTCATCTAATGATTTCCACACTTTTTCAACCAGTGGATCAGTGCCAAAGTTCAGAATATTTCCCAGGCTACCATCCAGCTTGACTGACACATCTTTAACAGGGAATAACTGCATCACGATTCTGTATGGACCAGTTATGGACCACTGAACCCCAGGCTCATGGACCACCATGTGTCCCAGGACCTCGGTATGGCTATCTTGAGTCCAGGAACAGCTGCTTGGTCATCTCCTTCTGTTGCAGATTTGGGTGTATACTGCTGCCACCCTCTTATTTCACACAGCCTATGCTTGGCTTCCCCATTTTCAAGGTAATCCTCAGACTTGAGCAGAGAATGAACTCCAAGCAGACAAACTGCACTGGCAACAGCCTGCTCCCAACCACCCGAGTTCCTCAGTTCCCTGAGTGGCTCTGGTCCTTCTGTGGTCGGGGAAGCTGACATGCACCTACCATATGAGAGAGCTTTCTATCAAACTGTGAGCTGGGCAGGGGCTGCCACCCCCAAACAGCTCACGCAGGTCATGCTGGCTTCTGGCTGGCAGCAGGCTGGGCAAATTGTCCAAGCAATCTACAGATGGTCAGCAGAAAAAGAGCCCTGACTTAGTCTATTCCCATTCTTGAGACAAAATTGAACAGATTTACACCATCCTCAATTACTCTTAAAATCTTTCTGTGTAGAGGATGTGCTAACCAATGCTCAATTGCCCTTTCAATTAAAAGGACAATGTCTAATATAAATTACCTTTGTTTTCAACAACTGATATTACTTGTTTTCCTTCTGATTTTGGAGGAAGAGCACATATTTTGTGCATGTGAAGACTCACATCATCCTTGTCTTCTTTCTAGAAAAGACCCTCAATTCTTTCAACCATTCCCAAGAAGTCACATTTCTTATCATTTGTGTTGCTCACCTCTGAGCTACAGAGCTATATTCTTCTAAAAATACCCAGCCCAAAAATGGACACAGTTTTCCAGCTGAGGTCACTAGTGCCAAGCCAAGTAAAAGAACTGCTTCCCATATTTTAAACCTGTTAATGCATCCCAGAAGGGCATTTGAATGTCTTGCAACAGCGCTATATTTTGTGCTTTCAATTGCAATCAATTGTCATCTTGCAGATCCTTTTCTGCAGCAGAATAAAACCAAACAGATCAGGGCAAACCTCTACAGGGCCCCATCTCTTGTATCATTGCATTTAAGTAACCCACTGAATGATAAACTCAAATAGCGGTTCACAATCAGTTGTACATCCACCTCAATTTTTTTGAGGTCATTTTTCTTCAGCTAGGTCATGCAAACATTGTGCAGGATTGTCAAAAGTTGTGGTGTCGTCAATATAAATCCTGTCTGTGGTTTTTGCTAGGTTTCTAATCATGTTAAGGAATTTTGTTAGCATGATACCATGTTATTGCTCTTACAAAACTGTATGTTATTTGTTTTGTTGGTTATTAAGTGACTGTTCAGTGAGAGCGTTTCCAGGTATTGAAGTTAAACTCATCCATCACTGTATATCCTATAGATTTCTTCCTAGTCTTGCTTTCAAGATAGATTTTATTTGCATTTTTCCAGCCCTCTGGGACTCCCCATCCACCTGCAATTTTCAGAAATTATAATTAACAGTTCAGAGGTTGCTCAGGATAAGTTCTAAAATACTCTTGGAGAAATTTCCTCAAAGCCAGCTAACATGAATACAGCTAGCCCATGTAGATAGTCTATCCTCTGCTCCCGTGTTCTTGTTGAAATCAGTTGCATGACATATCTAGTCAAAAATAACTTTTTTGTGAGTAATAAAGGAAAAAAAAGGAAATTCAAGGAAGGCCAGTCAAGCATATTGCTTTTAAAATGCTATGCATATTTGGGTAGACTTTTCAGAAAAACTCACCTGGAACCAAGCGCAGCACAGTGATTTCAAATTCCACCCTGAGCTCCACATGATGAATATATTAACTTCACTATTATAACAGTTGCTGGCTAGATTAAAATGTAGAGATGGAGTCACAGTCACCAAAGTAATTTCATGAAAAGATCAGTCCTTTATAGATCACTATTTATTGTAAAGTCTGAATCATTTCTCTTTCTCAGAATCCTTTAAAGGATTAAGTGTTAAATTATATATCATTTTAAGAGCTGGGTTTGCTAGTCCTTTCTCTCCTCATAATTCATTGCCTTCACCTCTACCTGTATTTATAGCAAGCATGAATGAATTTTGCCCAGGCAGAAGTAAGATAAAAATACTTTTGAAAGATAGTTACTACCTGTACTTGGATGCATCGTGTAGCGATGATCATCCTTATTTTTTCAGATTCCTCTTGTTCTTCCAGCTTTCTGTGACTGTTGTCAAGTCTGTGCTTCTAGATTTTTTTTAATGCTTTTTTTTTTTTTTTTTTTTTAACACAGCTCTTTCTTCTTATGCCAGAGTGTTTTTCTGTGATAGATGCAAAGCATCACATGAAATCCCAGGTGTGCTCCTTCTACTCATACACAGGCTCTCTGTACTGATGCAGATTCACCTGTTTACAATGCCAGGTCAGGTGTTAAGGGTCATTAGAATTTCTAAATGAAATTTTTGCTGTTTGGTAGCTTGATGGTAGCTTTGCCACTGACTTTAACAGGGTCATAGCATCAGCCGTTGTTTGTCCAAAGCTTTCGGCAGAACATTCTTATTGTGTAATTCATATGACTACAGGGTAAATAGAGGCATTTGTCCTTGTTTGCTTACTACCTCTTTGCAGTGAATGGATAATCACAGAGAATGCAACAGGATGAAGGTCTCACAGCACTGGTTGCACATGAAGAAGCTCCAGTTGCGAAGAATTCATAATCTAATTTCAAACAGAGACAATTAGTGACTATAGCACAGAGGTAGAAAACTAAAGGAAGCATGAGAAGTTTTTAAGCTCTTACAGAAAACTAAGATACTTTCTTCAATGCTAAATAGGCTTTTTTTTTTGTGTGATAAACAGACCTTTTCTCCTCAATAGGGAGCTACATGCTTTTTATACCTTCTAGATATTGTTGCTCTAGACAGCAATGCAATAAAACAGGCATTTTCATTATTAAAACCTTTTCTTCAACTGCTTATAGCTTTCTGGAAATAAAACTTGCTTGCCTGATTTCTTAACAATGCAACTGGGAGAAAACAACAACAACAAAAAAGAAGCAGACACTAAAGTGATATAAAGAACACGTAAAGTATTAAATAAGAACAAACAAAAAATAAAGGTTGTCCAGTCTCCTAGGTTTACATGGCACCAGGCTTTCTGGCATCACATGGGATTCACATCTTTCAAAGAGGGAAGAGGGTCTTTGCTGATGAGCTAGCAGCGCTAATTGACAGAGTTTTAAACTAGACTTGAAGGGGGAGGGGGATAATATCCATGGCAAGCTGTGGGATGACATACCAAGGTTAGAGGGATGGGGTGCTAGTGAGGGCCCTCAGCCTGTTGCTCTGAGATGTGCTGGCTGCACACACCTGCACACACTGCAGCACACCTGAAGTCTTACAGAGATGAGCCAGGGGCTCCTGAGGTAATAGGAGCCAACAGGAAAACACCAGTGAAATACCTCAAAGAAATTAAGGGGTGTTCCTCTAAGAAGGTGACACAGCTGACAGCCCAGCTGAAGTGCCTTTATGCCAATACATGCAGCATAGGCAACAAACGGGAGTTGGAAGCCACCATGCTGGTAGAAAACCTACCACCTAGTTGCCATTACTG
>VZTL01035459.1:0-11722 GCA_013400535.1 Scopus umbretta | reverse complement strand
TTGCTTCTGCCCTTCCAGCCTCCTGTGTATTTGAGTGGCATTTGGCATGTTACCATCACTCAAGTCTTAAGCACCATTTTCAATGAATGTATCTCAAAATGAATATGGAAAGAGTAGAATAATCCATTTTTTCAGGTGGAAGGTGAGGCAAGCAGAGAAAAATCACTTGTCTGAGATCATGCAGTATTCCAGGAGCGTAGATCACTGGTATTCCTGTCCTACGGCCTGTATGGTATCGTTTCCTCCATCTGTTCACTGTTAACAAATGCTCTAACGAACAGTGCTGTTGTTTCAACATAATAAGAAAATTTTTAGCAGAAGAATCATTAGATTGAAAATATTCCCCTTAAACACACTACTATTTGACTGGAATATCAATATTTTGACACCTAACAACAAAGCCTAAGAACATTTCTAGGTACACTGCTACTAGAAGTGATTCCCGAAACTTTTGGAATTTATTAGAAAGAAATGAGGGTGGAAGAAAGGTGTGGAGACAGGAATTAAGGTGAGTTTTTCTAAGTGTTTATTTGTTTTTATTTCTTCATCACAAAAAATTACATATTTATATTAATTGATAATAAATGGAATTGATTTAAATTCTCCAACACAAAACTGTTTTTTTTTCTTGCCCAGAACAATGTGTATATTGCTACTTGCCAGCTAATGAGACGGCTTCTCATCTTCAAGTGTTTTTCATTGCAACTTTAAGAGGCTTCCAGTTTTGATAGCAGCAGTGAATATAGAAAGATGTGGTAGGGAAAGCGCTGTTTGTACAAGTTGCTCGTTTCTGGTAATGATGATTGCCCTCTGGTTTTCAAGTCGGTTGTTTTTTTTTCTTTCCTCCCAAGAACTTGGATTCCATTCAACCTGTTTGGCAAAACCCCTTTTCTCATTTGAAGAGTATGATCTATGGAAGTGGTTGTGAAGACTCTGCACTTTAAGCTAGGGAAAGAACATTAGCTTCTGCAGTGCCTTGTTCTGGAGAATCTTTTTGTATAGTGAAGGTCAGGGGTAAATATTGAGGAAAAAGAAATTAAATAGCAAACAATACATTTTGCAGTCTCTATTTGTTCCTAGATAAAACTTGCATGATATACAATCTCCTGGAAAAATGCAGAAATCTTTTTTTAGAAAAGCATGGGTTTTGCTTCTTCAGAAGTGTTGTGTGTCAGGTTGGAGGGCAATCCAGAACGCTGAGCAGGTTTCATAGGGGTGCTGAAGCAGGGAAAAGAGCAGGGCAAAGTTTGAACAGTCCCTTCCCCTTGAAAATCCTATTGGAGCAATCGCACCGGGGCTGTTCTGCCAGGGGCGGACGGTGTTAGTTCCCTGGGCCTCACGGCGCAGGTTATTTAGTCGGGACGCCCGGAGCAGTCCTCGCTATTCCGTGATACCTAAGACAGCTAAGAGACTCCCGACAGCGTTTTCAGAGGCTGTTCAACGCGATCAGCCTCGTAAATCGCCACGGCTGTCCTTCACCGTTGAGCGTCCGTGCTCCGTGCGGTACAGTAAAATGCTGATGGGAGCCGCGAATTGATTGGCAGCGTATGAGCCTCTGCAGGAGAGTTAAGGAAAATATCAGTGTTCCTAGCAAGGCAGGCAAGGCGGAAGTGTGTTGAGGTGAAAGTGGTGTTTACTAAAGACCCTGGCGCGTTTTGCGTGAGTGCTGCCGGGAGCGTATGGATTGCGGTAGAAAACAACGTGCTGTGTAAGCATTTGCAACGAACTGGGAACGTGGTTAGATTTTCACTTTTCTTCTGGGGTATTAGGAAGTGAAATAGGTTGCAGAATTGCCTTTCGGGCTCTGCGCCCGTTCAGATTGGCAGGTGCGAAAAACGGCCTGTATCGGTACTAATACCGCGATGGGAGAGCGCTCCTTTTCCCTGCTGCGAAGCTTAAAGCTCTTCAGACGGCGGCTGAATACGCGGGCTTCTCCGGAGTTGTCTCTTCTCGGTGCAGTTTGAAAGCGCTCTGCATTTGGAAGAGAAGACGACTCTCTCTCTTGTAGGTGTAGGTGCTTCCCAGGCATTCGGAGAGGAGAAGAAACGGAGCGCGTCCCAGCACGGAGGACCAGCTGGAGCCGAGGTCAACGCAGGATCCGCTTCAGCCAAGCCACGGAGCGCCGTTGCAGAAACGTTCAGANGAGGCACTTGGTACATTGACCTGAAAACCGGGGGCGGGAGCGCTGGGTTCGGAAAGCCGCCTGTGACAGCCGACGTGGTCATGAGCATGTCGAGTGCCGACTTTGTGAAAATGTTCACAGGTGAGTGGCGAAGGCATCTGCCGGGGCGCAGGCCGGCGCTGGTGCCCAGGAAGCCTTCTTTCTGCTGGTGGGCCAGCAGACGGCCACCTCGCTCCGTGATCCTGGGCGGAGGAGCTCCCGGCTTTTTGTGGCTCAAGTAAAAGCGTAGGATAGGACTCCTCGGGTTTTTCCGAGCTCCCCGGTCCTGCAAACAGGAAGAGCGCAAAAGCCTGTGCTGCTTTTATGAGCCGGGTGTTGACATTTTAGCAGCGAGCGTTGCTTCAGAAAGAGTCCGGTCAATCCGTTGGACTTCTGTTCTGCACATCTGTGATCTCCTCTGCGATTCCTCAATGTGCGCTGCGTTTACAGCATAACTTGGTAGGAAAGTAGACTGGTTTGTTTCTTCTCCCCTGAAAGACCTGAGTTCTGTGGTCTTGTCTCAGTTAAAATCAGTCATAATCTAATAATTTCATTAAGTAACAGCATACGTCTGATGCAATTTGGCCCTCTTACTGTGTTTTTTCTGCTCCAGAAAAGGTTTTTACTGGTGAAGTATTTGTTGGACATGAGGCAGTGTCACAACTTTCATAATGTTAAATTGCTGTACTGCTTCTTAAGTGTCACTTCTGCATTTGTCGCTATTCAGAACAGTTCTGAATCTTCTTTAGCAAAACTTCAAAATGGAGTCAGAAAAGAATAGATCAATCATGAAAAAAGAAGTTATGCATTAAGTTAGTTAATCACTATAATCAAGTCCTCAAAAAATACTTTGAAAAATGGATTGGAAAAGCAAATTCTACTTCAATTAATCAGCTCCCTCCTTTTCAGGAAAGTGCTTCAATATTGTGAGATATGTATAGACACTTAGGTACAAATATATGGAAATACTTCGTTAGACTGAGATATTTGAAGGGTATGAGATTTAATCACAGAGTATGATTTAGCATTTTTACCATGTGGTAAGATATATACCAAAGAGGAATTTCTAAAGAACTCAGAAATCTTACTCTAGCGATATTACTGTTTCCTGTGCACAGCCTGTATCCAGTTCCTTTTCATTTTCTGATGATCGTGTTTCTTCTTTTTGGGTAAGCTAAAGCCAACCACAGCTTTCATGTCAGGAAAATTAAGTGTTGAAGGTGACATGGTACTAGCAATGAGTCTGGAAAAGATGCTGCCACAGTTTGTTTTTGAACTGCCGGGGAAAGCCTTACTAGCAGAACATTGGCCTTTCATATATAACTACAGTGCTTTTTTAAAATACCAGTCCTCATTTTTCTTTGGTGCAGTATATGTAGCAATAAAAATTGTAATTTTTAGAGAAGACACAACTCTGACCTTATGATTACAGCCTGACTGTAATGCCCAACAATGAACATGTTTTTCTTAATAACTTGCTACAATGATTAAAAGAAAAAATTATGTCCCCAAATTCTGATGTTTCAAGGATATTTTTTTTTCATTTTCACTTTTTTCTCTGATAGCAAACTGTCCTCTGTTACTGTGAGATGTAGACCTAATGGAACTTTATTTCTTATAATGTTATCTTGTCTTTGAATTACCTGATGCCTAATGAGATGTGAGTTCTGATCCCAGGATTAGGGGATGCACAACACGTTTCCAGTGTACAGTAAGAGTTGAACTCAGCACTAACTTTTCCTCTGACTGGGGCACAAACGGCGTTTTTCTCTCCTGTACTGGTTTCATGAAGCTTGTAGGAACTGACCATCGCTATCAGATGTTATTAAAAAAGGCTGATGATCTCAAGCTATTGGAAAACACAATGTATGTGCCTATTTGCAAAATATGGTCACATAAATTTTGTTTCTTTAGGGGGCCACCTTAAAATACAGAACATCTTTTGAAACCTACAGATACTAGAAAATGTTTTTCAAGTGAACATACATATTCAAAGTACATTTCCAAACACTGTCCTATAACACTACAAGAACTGAAGCAGATCAAAGAACTTGGGTATTGGGAGCAAGGTTGTTTAATTTCATACCTATTTCATCATCAACCCCATGCTTTTGCAGTTTTCCCTTCTGTGCAACTTTTCTGCCAAAGCATTTTGTTTTTCAGGATTGCGGGGCTGGAGGGTAAAGGTGTGCAGCATCCAGTTCAATATTAACTATGTCCTGGTACCTAAAGGCAGAATGTGCTTATTTGCTTCCGTGGCGGTGTCTATAGTTAATGGTGTGTATTTCTTGTGCAGTCAGTAATACTGCTCTTGCACAAAATGGTAGTTGTGAATGTCATTTGGTGATGGACTGTGACGCCTGTGTAATCCTGGAGAAAGCTGTCATCTTTAGAAGAAAAATGCTTTTGTTGGAGATGGACTGTCTCCATCTGGCCACTGTGTTTCTTCTCCCTTTGGTACATCAGTAGTCTTGCTTGCATGACGGAAGAGTGAGAGCTCACCATGCTGCTCTGGCGGATACCAATTGCTGCCGGCAGCCAGATCAGGGCTGTGCCTGACCACTGATGTGGTTGTAGGAATAATTGCTCATGCCAGGGAGAGAAGGGCAGGAACTACCACATCCAGTGCTTTCATTGGTGTAAACGGTTATGGATTCACACCCAACAGGACAAGCAATTCATTAGCAAGAAAAGGGGAAACTGGAAAACTTGGACCTCTGTTTTTCAATTACATGTAATTATACTACACTACTTGACCCAGGTTGAGCATGTGTCCCACAGGCAGCATCATGAGCGGGTGGGTAGGTATCCCACTGCCTTCCCCTCAGAGTCCTTAGGATAAGTGGGGTGGTGGCTGTGCTGTGGGATGGGTGCTGTGGGACCTGGTGATGCTGAGTATTAGGGATATTTGATCCTTGCGCTACGAATGTTCATATTAGGCCATTCCTGGAGTTTACACTGGAAACAGACATGGCTGAAAACATGCCAGTCTGCTGTGCACTGTTAGGACGAGATCTGCAACGGGTGCTGTAGTGGAGGAATTACTGTGAGTATTTGCATTCCGCAGAAGATTTTTGCATGAGGGCAGAAGTGTGTTGCTTTTTAATCTGTTGCTCAGTGCACAGCTTTTGAGCCCCATAAAAATGAAGTGGCGAAATAAACGGTGACTGTTCTGTTACTGTGAATAACTAGAGAAAAAGCTACAGGCTCTTTGGGTAATGGCTCCTATTAATAAAAGAAGAAAACAGCTCCAAGACCTATGTAAAACGCAGACTCTCCGCATGCTGCTGACGGTAGTGACCAGGACTGACGGCTCATGATACTGCGAAGGAAATGTAAGCCCACGCCTCACGTGCCCAAGGCTTCTGTTTCGATGTCTCCTCTCCCACCTCTAGCATACGGTTTCAGCTCCTCGGCTGGCCTGTTCTGCCCCATATTGAGCTGAGGTGGAGATGATCTGGCTGCCCGGTGCCAGCACAGGGAGCAGTCAGCGCCGGAGCGCGGCTGGTCTGGCCCCGTCCCCGCACAAACCCGGGCACTGCCACATGCTCTGCGCTGCCTGGCATGCAGCCGCCTTGCGAAAGGGCAAGTCTTGCTAATGGGCATCGCTACCTTTTCCCACTCGTAGCAGGGTTCCAAAGCGGGATGGGATGGGATAAGCAGGTTTGTGGCATCGGCAAAATCGGTGTCTGTGCCTTGCGGCCCCTCTCCTGCCTTCCCTTGCCTCCGGTACAAAGTCTCTGCTCCAGAGAAGGAGGGAGGGTGTACCGCTCAGTGACAGAGCACCAGGACTTGTCGTACTTGTCGTACCCACCAAAATAATCAGCGAGAACATAATGCTTTGTTGTCAGGGAAAGGCTTGGTTTGGAAGAATGTTAGCCTGAATGCTTAAAACCTTGACAAAAGTTAAAACCACTGAACCTCAGTCCTTATAATGGACTGTTGCTTAATCTTCGTTCTGTGTAGCATTCTATCCTAGAATAAGATACTGCTTTATATAGTGAAGTTAAGCAATAACTAACTATAACTAACTCAAGCAATAATATATAGTCAGTATTTTTTACTGGGGCGTAGCTGTTCCTCTGTAGCTCTGCTTCCCACCATTCCCACCACAGGCTGGCGCCAAAGGACGGGCAAGGAACCTTGCCAACTGTACGAGGACAATACCATCACACCTCTTGAGACAGGTTTACCTGCACAGAGTTTTATCCATGTGGGGTCCACACATCAACTTGAACTTACCACAGGGGAAAAAGAACAGAAAGAGAAGGATGGGGGAAACTGCCCAGTGGCCAACCAAGAACCGAAGCAATGGGGCCCCCAGAAGACTGTCTTTTCCAGCATCAGCAAGCAGTAAGGATGAGGAAGATGATTATAACTATTCTTGTCTGGCTTTTTCCTCTGTTAACTCTGTGCTCGGCATTAGGACCCAGCCAAACTCTCTCTTGGTTGTTCCAGTATATGATGCTGCCAGTGCTGACAGGATCACATTTAATCAGTCACAGGTGGCACATGCTAGTCACTCCACTTTGTGCGTGTTAATGGCTGGTAATGTTTAGGGGATATTTACATGACTATTATTTACTTTTCTATTTGCTAACTCTTGTTTTAGCCCTGATGTAAACCAGTTACAAAACAGGTAGGAAACACAGGGGGAAGAAAGGAAGATTCTCAGGCTGTTAGCAATTGCTTTCATGAGAACCTATTACAGTACTAAGATTTGCAGGTGGAAGCCGTGAGAATAACAGCACAAAGGCAACAGCACAGGAAGGAGAAGAAAAAGAGACTGACACAGTGGCTCAGGTGGGAGGCTGCAGAGCTGCAAGTGAAAGGCTGGCTGCAGAAGGGAGCACAGAAGGTCCTCGACATTGCAAAGGTACTTGTCCACGTGCATGTGCAGCAGTTGACGCGTCTGGAATTTGCTGTTCAGTCCTAAGAGAGGGTTTATACAGTTAAGTGGTGATCACAAGATTGGACTTGGAGGCCTGCACATTAGAACTTCACAACCAAGAAGGCAGGTGTTGTGATTTAACCTAAATCGGCAACCAAGCACCACACAGCCCCTCGCTCACCCTCCCCCCGCCCCGCTGGGATGGGGGAGAAAACTGGGAAAAAAACTAAAACCTGTGGGTTGAGATAAAGGCAGTTTAACAGGACAGCAGAGAAAGAGAAAATAATAGTAATAATAATAATAATGATAAAAGAATATACAAAGCAAGTGATGCACAATGCCAGTTGCTCCCCACCCACTGACCGATGCCCAGCCCGTCCCCGAGCAGCGATCGCTGCCCCCCGGCCAACTCCCCCCAGTTTCTATACTGAGCATGACGCTGTATGGTATGGAATAGCCCTGTGGGCAGGTTGGGTCAGCTGTCCTGGCTGTTCCCCCTCCCAGCTTTTTGTGCTCCTGGCAGAGCATGGGAACCTGAAAAGTCCTTGACTAGTGTCAGCACTGCTGAGCAACAACTAAACCATCAGTGTGTTATCAGCATTGTTCTCATACTAAGTCCAATCCACAGCACTATGCCAGCTGCTAGGAAGAAAATGAACTCTGAATTAAGCTGAAACCAGAACAGCAGGGAAGTGTGTGCACCATTTCTCCATGGCATGGTTAAGTTCAAGCTCTATGGTTAAGCTCGAGTCTCTATGCAAGAAAGAAAGTGGGTTGTATTAAATTTCTTAAATGTGAACCATAATTTTAAGCATGTTTCCCTGTTCTTACTTTCTCTCATTGATAAGAACCACATGGCATGAGCATCAACTCTCAGAACATACCTTTTCATCAATGGTTAAAGTTTTAGCAGGTTGGGGGATAACTACCATATCTTTATCTTCAGCTGTAATCTTTGTCCTAATGGTGTGCAAGTATGTGTGAGATACGGTATTGGGAAAATAAATAGCATAAAGCCAGTGTATAAAGTTCTGGATTTTTTTCCTAGAAATATAATTCATACTCCGTAAAAAAGATTTTGTCCAGAAGGATGTTGTCAGCTATTTCTTTATACACTAAGAGCTTACTATTTCTGCTGAACAATTAAACGTAATACAGGGAAATACTGTGATCCAGACTTTACTGTAGGAGCACAGTGCCTGAGGTCACATATATTCACTGAAGCTCAGATCTCTCAAACTTTAATAAACTAAATTTATTAGGCCAAAAATGGAGGGAATAAAAGAATAATGTGGTTGCCTTAGCCAAAACTGGGAGGAAACAAGGCCAGCTGCTTCTCTTGGTTATTTTCTTTGCCAGAGGAATAGAAGTTCCTGTAATGGTGACAGATGAACATATCCTAAGCACATAATGCCCCGTCTTCATGTTTATAACCTCGGCTGCTGTAATTTTCTTTTCTTGGAAGACAAGGAGAGCCCCCAAAGACAGAACATACGGGACACTGTTGTCAGCCTGTTACAGGTGGGCAACTGCAACAAAGGCTGGAAATGGCCCCAGGATTTCTGTGGCAGAACCGAAAATCAGCTGCCGCACCAGTCCAGCTCTGTCATTGCAAAGCTCTTCCGCACCCTCCACCTTTCTGTGCTTGCACTGTGAGCCCTGTAAGGCATCCTGTAAAAAAGCAGGTCTGCCCTCACAGACCAGCATTGAGTGGAACAGAAATGGATGAGCTGTGGGTCTGCTACAGCCTTCGCGCATCGCTGGTAGAAAGCTACCCCTTTTCGGAACCTGGGAACTCACAGCTAGCAATGCAAGGGGGTGAAAAGCAAGACCCAGTTATGTTTTAAAGCCACTCTCTGTGTTGTAAAGTACATTAGGGAATAACTTGAGGCCACAGGCTGGAGACCAAAGTGTCATGGTTTGTTAGATGTTAGATAAGGCCCATTGTCCTTATCCTATATACAGAAATTACAGCCTGTTCGTTCTTACTAATGTCAGCCAAATCTCCATCCTATAATTAGCATGTACTTACACTGCCAAGTTCCCTGCTTTCTTTCAAGTGGATTTCTTGTTGAGCTCTTTTTAGACATTTTCACCATACTCATTATTCACGCTTTTGTTTAAATTGCTCTGCTTTACCTGTGTATTTCTGTCATGCAACAGCTGACACTCGCCTGCTCTTGCCACAGATACATCCTGCTCCACCAAAACCCCAGCTGTCTCTACTATCTTTACAGGTCTTCCCAAAGCAAACAGGGAGCTGTTCCCAAGTTACAGAGGAAACGGAAAACTGCAGTCCCCTCCTTTTCTGCCACAACCCTTTCTTGCAGATGGCTGCCCTGGGGAAGCTGTACAATACTCCTCATAAGTAGTTCATCGAGGCTTTCTCTGACTCTGTTTTTTATTTTCCAGGTTAGCCTCCTTTTGCCTGTAAGACATTTACGGTACTCACCTAAAGCAGGACTAATTTTCAATACTGAAAGAAGCTCATTCTTTAAATTTTTAAAAGATTTTTGTAAGAGCTCTGTCTTCCAGGCAAACATTGAAGAAATCAGAAGCTTTTCTCTATTGCAGCAGTTCATATTCTGTCTGATTTACACACAGAGAGCACTGTCAACCTCATTTGTCCTTTCACAAGAAAAAGCAACCGAAACTGCTTCCTTTGTGTAGTAAAAGTGTTATGAGAGCTAAAAATGAGACTTCTTGGACTCTGAAGCCATATCGGACAAAAGGAGCCTGGAAAGTAAACTAAATTAAAATCCACAGGAATTTCATACAAAGCTGAGTCGTGTGGTGGCAACTCTAAAAAAGCACAGACTGGATTCTCAAGGGTATTTCAGGCCTCTGCTGAAGTACCATAGGACTTTCAAAAGCACCTTGGGGGTTGATCTTCATATGCCTTTTTCTGTGTTACTACTAATTGTTAGCTGCAGTCTAGCAACAAATCTGACAAAGAAAGGACCAGCAGGAAGCTAGTTCTGCTCTGATATGCTCGGGTGTGAATGTGAAGTAGCCTCGTGACACCCATGAAGACAGGATTTGTCTGCAGTGTTTCCTACAGCATCATGGACACAGGAAGGAAATGCGGCTGCTGAATGTGACAGTCTGAGGTCTTGGCCAGGAGAAAACTAACAGAACCTCTGTCAGCTTGTTAGCTGCCCCAGATGGGGCAAGAAAAAAATATAAACATGACCCAGAGACTGGGTGTTTCTCCTGGGCACTACCATCTCTCTGTAGGCTTTTGTAAGCAGTTATCTCTTTTGCATTCCGTCGATACACACCCTTACTCACTTTGATCTTAACTCTGACTTGAAGCTTGGCGTTTTGCTTCTTTTTTTTTTCTTTTTTTTTTAAGTTGATGTCTAACTGTAATGCTAACAGATCCAGTCACTGTGAGTCGGGTGGTCTTCACCGCTCATACTTATTCCCCTCTGTTCCTTCAGGATATCCAAAGGAAAATGTGACTGCCCACATGTGTGCCATAGGCTGGGTTGTGAGTCTCCGAACAGAGTCTGGGAAGGGCAGGAGTCTTCTGTTGACCAATGATTGCTGGAAAAAGACAAAACCTTTGCAGTGCATTGTGATGGCTGAATCCCTGCTCGTCAGATTGCCCCATGCTGCCTTCTACTTAGGAAAAAATCTTCAGACACTCCTTGCCTGATCACCCCTTTTAATTCAGCCTGGTGTTTCCTACAGGACCAGAAAGACGTCTGCTTGAGTGCTTGCATAAACCTGCCCTGCACCAGTCGGGGAAAGCAGTGTTTGCAACACCTAACCATAGCAAGCTACTGCAGGTGGCTGGAGCAGAAGACCAGTTTCCTCAAGCTTCCCTGTTCGAATCAGGCTCCTTGTGGGCTTGTGTCCCCTGTTATTGACCTAGAAGGGAGCATACCTTCCTCTCTTGTGGATCCCTTTAGCTCTCTATGCCCCGGTTTCTGACCTGTGGAGCAGGGATGCAGGGTCAGTGCTAAAAGCAGCATTACAAGTGCTGAAGTACTGTCAAGCAGGGTGCAACCAGATGCTGTGGTGAAGGACTGGCAGAGCAGAAGCACCACGGTCTGCCAAAGGTGAATTTGTTCTGAAGTCATGTCCAGAAGTGACAGAAATCTTATGGCAACATGCAGTGCTCCCACAAGTAATTTGTGGACTGGCAGGTAAGTGAAGGGTAAATTAACTGCCAGTGCTTTGTTTTGAAATATTGTGTGTGTGTGTGATTACAGATGTTCCAGGAATACAGATATGATGCTCTGAAGACTCTGCTTTTAAACACTTTCCCTTACATAAAGAAAAGATGTGGGGGTGTGAGGGAGAAGTTGCCTGGTTGCTCTTCCTCTTTAAGGAGCACTTGTAAGCAAATGGATCGTGTTGTGATGGTGCTTTGCCATGCCATGGTTAAACAAATTGACTTTTCGAACATTAAATTTCCAATGTTTTCTATAATAAACCTAAAAAAAAACCCCAACTAACAAACATATTATTCACTGTTATATTCCGTTCTCTTTATTAGCAATTTTCCAAGGAACTTCGCAATAGAATCATAGAATCATTAAGGTTGGAAAAGACCTCTGAGATCATCTAGTCCAACCATCAACCCAACACCCCCATGCCTACTAAANCTGTAGTGTTGCATGGGGTTGTAGCAGCATCCCTGTCCTGTCCTGTCCTGTCCC
>VZTL01035458.1:58324-74185 GCA_013400535.1 Scopus umbretta | reverse complement strand
TGGCGGCGGGTGTGCGTCCGTCCCAGAAATAATGAGGATATCGGGCCCCCATGTCGGACCACTCTGACGAGAGGGCGACGATGATTGCGGCCGGCGACCTGCAGGAGTTCGCCCCCCGGGGCCGCGAGCACTGCCGGCGCCACCCCAGCGCCCTCACCCTCCAGCTGAGGCGGCTGCAGCCCGCCTCCGAGCTCTGCTCCTCCGACGGGGCGGCCGGCCTGGTGGGCTCCCTCCGCGAGGTGACGATCCACGAACGGCAGCGGGTACGAGGCGGCGAGGCGGCGGGGGCCTCGGCCTGGCTCTCTGGCTTCCCAAAGAAGTTGGCCGAGCCGTGACTGCTGAGCGATGACCGGCTGTTGTGACCACGCCGGCAGGTCTTGTAACTTTTCCTTTAAAAAAAAAAAACAAAAAAAATCTTGGTTTTCAGGAAAGTTGGCAGTTGAGGAAAGGCGTCAGTGATGTCGGGGAAGAAGTGGACTACGATGAAGAGCTGTATGTGGCCAGCAATATGGTTATCTGGAGCAAAGGAAGTAAAAACCAAGCGTCTACCGTTTACAAGGCTTTCACTGTCGACAGCCCTGTTCTGCAGGTATGAAAACGTGGGAAGATGGTGACTGAAAGAATGCACGTTAGCTAAGCAATACTCGCTGACTGTTTTTAAACAGTGTTCTGAGGTCGGGTCGTTTTGGGGAAGATGCGATTGCGTAGCGGCATCAGCGTTCTTCAGAAATAATTATACTGTATTTGGTTTCAGGCCTTGTGGTGCGACTTTACTGTACCCCAGGAAAAATCGGAAAAAGCTGACGGTAAGTGTCCTGCTTACTGTATGCCAAACAAGTGTTTTGAGTTCAGATCTCCTGGCGTGATACGTTTAGTCATCAAGACTTGCTATGTTAAGACAGCCACCCGCCTTCAGGTTTACATTTTGTGGATAGAAGATGTCTAAGGAAAGAGAGAAACTTTACTGTGGTGTGTTTTTTTTCTTTTTTTTTTTCCCCAGCTTCAGGCAGTGATGAAATAGTAGAGAAATGTATCTGCATATTGCAGAATTCCTGTATAAATGTGCATAGCATAGAGGGAAAGGATTACATTGCTGCTTTACCTTTTCAGGTAAGTGCTGTACTTTTTTTTTGTCTGCAAATGGGCTTGTTATCTGGTTGCACGCTGTGTTGGGTTGGGGAGGTGTGTATAAAACACTGCTGGTGGTGGCTGCCGGAGTTCTTCACTCTGTGGGTGAAAGCGACAAAGCTGATGAAAGTGCGGCTGTCTGGTTAGGGCATCGACTACTTCTGGAAGTAGGGGCAGCTGGTTACATGATGTGGGAAAGCATGGGTATGACCGCTTCGTAGTCTGAGAACCTGCTTCAATTTACACTACCCTTCTCTCAAGAAAACGCCTAAACATCTTGTTTTGCTATAGCAAGATACTCAAACATGAAACATAATCAATACAGCAAGTACTCAAATTTTTTTTTTGTCTTAAATCTATTTGTAATTTTTTTATAGGTCGCAAACGTCTGGCCAACAAAGTATGGTTTGTTATTTGAGCGCAGCAGTTCTTCACATGAAGTACCTCCAAGTCCACCCAGGTATATAATGAGTGGCTTTGTTTTGTTTTAGACTCTTTGCTAATCTAATACAGGAGTGCGAGAGTTGAAGAGCAATAATGAACGGATATGTGTGTTCGTGAGGGGGACAGGTGCAATCAGGTGAAACATAAGGAGATAGCAGGATGGGGCTCAATACTGACAATCCATGATATTCCTCTGATATTGTGTTAAGAACTAGTTGGGAGTGGTGATTCTGGGAATAGGATATGGGAGGCACAATGTGGGTGCTACTAGCCTGATTTCATTAAGGTTTGTCCTGGGAATTGGTTCCAGGCTGTGATGGATGACTGGGAGATTCACTGAGGGATTGTCACTGAGACACTTCTCTCTCAGCTGCAGGATGCTTTAAATGTGTGGAGCATCCTGTTACATATTTGGTGAGGATCGTAGGCCCTGTGCTTTGAGGCTGGGCATAGAGCTGAGAAGCAAGAGTAAGGAGTTGGATGGTGTGCTGCTGAGCAGCTTTAATACAGCCACTTGCTCTCTCTTGGGCTTTATGTGTCTCTTCCAGGCACTTGTTCTCTAGCTCTCGGAAGAGTTGGGATTAGAAATAGAGGTCCTGAAAATGTTTAAGAGAGTACATTGCAAAAATCATGATTGACCCTGCTCAAGCTGGCTTTCTGTGCAAATTCTTCCTTTTGCTACTGCCACCACAGATGGGTGGCTTGATTGCTGCTCTGTGATGGATGCAAATGACCTGATGGCTGGCTGCTGGTCTAGCAGCTGTGGAACCTAAAGTCTTTAAACTGAGTCTGGATTAAGCTTTCTCCTCTTCCGATTCCTCCTCCTGATTTAGCTGGTGCCAGCTCTGTTCACTCGGGCCAGCCAAAGCCTGTTGTGTGGCCACCAGGTGGGGTCATTCTCAAGTGCTCCAAGATGTAAAACAAGACCTAATCGTCCTGTTTGGTTACACCGACCTTTGTCTGACTCTACTCAGTTAATCCAACATGCTTCTGTGGACAGAATACTTGTCTCTACTGTGTTTTGGGATCGCAGCACATGTACCAGCTGCAAGAGAGAACAATTACTCTTGTTGGCATTTGGTTTTTGAACATGCTTTGGTTTCTTTCTAGAGAACCTTTGCCTACTATGTTCAGCATGCTACATCCGTTAGATGAGATAACACCTCTTGTCTGTAAATCTGGAGGTAAGTTTACATCTTTAGATGTATCACTTGGAGTCCATCAGTATGGTATCAAACACTTAATGTGTCACTTGATTGTTTTCTGTATTAGAAAATTTGCAAATAATCACTCTTTCAAGAATTCAGAAGTGGGTTGGTTTAGCTGCTTCATGAACAGGGAAGCTGTTCAGGAAAGAAACCCAGATTGTGGAAGAAAGAGGGTAAATGCTAACCCTGAAACTGATAACGCTGCTGTAGAAATGACCCTTTCCGCTTAACTGAAGTTAACTGCTTCTTTAGCAGGCGTGTTTGGTTCTGCTAGAGTGCAGTACGTTGCTGATCACACCTTGAGGATCGTGTTTCTCAATGCTGAACCTTCCATTGTGATGACCTATGATACTGTGCAGAGTTTGCATACTGTTTGGGCTCTTCGGAGAGTAAAGCCAGAGGTACAAATTCATTGTCGACTAAATATCATTATCAAAAATGTTTGTGTCTGTTTACATGCCCTTATGGCTGTATGTGATAGAAATGCCTGGGATTTGTGATTTATTTTCTTTATAAGAGAGTAAGATGTTTGTTGGTGTGGGATTTTTTTTTTTTTTTTTTAAAGTAGTTTCTTTCATGTATTTGCCTGTACCACAGTCAGGGAGAGCACATGATGGTGATGGGCACAAAGTATACTGTGCTTATCATGATTTTCCTTACATTGTACTAGAAGGTTTTGACTCTGCTTAAACTGTTGTGCTCTGTAAGAAAAGTGACAAATAACTTGGTGCCCTGAAAACCATAATAGTTTCTGTGTCTCTGAGGGAGAGACCGTGGTTGGTAAGAATGACTTCTTAGGCTGAGCACCTCCCTAGGCATAATTTTTTACCACCTAACTGATGTGAAGCAAGCTATTTGAGTGTTTTCCTGGCTGTTATCACCCGTGTGCTGTTTGTGCGTAGACGGCTCTGCTTTCTCTCCCAGGAGCAGAACACTGTGCTGAAGTTCTCGGAGCAGATGGGCACACCACAGCACATGGCCACTAGCAGCTCTTTGACCGCTCATCTCAGAAGCCTCTCAAAAGGAGACTCCCCCGTGGGCTCCCCTTTCCAGAACTACTCGTCCATCCACAGCCAGAGCAGATCAGTGTCATCGCCCAGCATGCAGTCCCGCTCGCCTTCTATCTCCAACATGGCTGCTTTGAGGTGGGTGCTGAACATGGCGCACAGGCAGGCGATACCAAAGAGTACGAGCTATGGAACAGGATGCGCATCTGGAATTGCTGTCTGTCTTTCTCTGCTGTTACAAGTCTGTCCATCTAAGCTGCAGGTGCCTCCTCTGTTACAGCATCTGAAAGCTGTCTCGGAATGCCCTTGTGGCACGTGGTGTGCTGTTATCCCTGTAGCACAAGAGGGTCGATTGGCGTGCAGGAGCCAAAGAGGCTGTTCTGTCATCACCCAGCCAGTCTGTAGTGGAGTCAGGGACTCCAGGTCTGCAAGTCTTTTGAGTCCCGGGAGTGTTTTCAGTTAGCTTTTCTGAAGAAAACCATACTTGGAGGGAACAGGAGGGAGAGATTCTTGATGGAATGGACCACGCAACTTAAAATGTTGGTTTCCTTGCTTTTGAAATCTCATCTATTTGATTCTGGCAGAGACAACTGGAGATTAGTTAGAGAAATGTTTTCCTGTGCTAGGGTGTATTGCTAAAGGAAGCTAATACTGAACTAGCTACTGGTTGAGGGTGGTTTTGGTTGTGTGTTGTTTTTTAAAGTCTCTACCAGTGTGTGAGCTCCCTGGTTTAACAGGGATTCTGTACCTGACTTTGTAAATCCACTCTTCAGTGGTGTCTTTTGTCTTTGCTTGCAGCCGCTCTCATTCTCCTGCCCTGGGAGTGCATTCTTTCTCGGGAGTGCAGAGGTTCAACTTTTCCAGTAACACTCAGTCTCCGAAGAGGCACAGTATTACCCATTCTCCAAACAGCACGTCCAATGATTCCTTCCTTATACCAGAAACTGAACCGATTGTTCCTGAGCTGTGTATAGATCACCTGTGGACAGAAACAGTCACAAACATGAGGTTAGGTCCTTGTGTTGGCACATGAGAAGTTCTGGATTTCCATTGTGGGGGGTAAATAAAGTAAAAGAATGGCTTCTTTCAGTGTGTGCTTTCTGCAAATGCTTCTGCCTTAAAATAGACACGTGGACCTGCACTTTGTAATTTTTTGGAAGAATGCTCACGAAGCGTGTGGTGCTCTGAAAAGGGGAATTGGGCGCTTGGAACAGTTTTACCTGCTGTGTTATCCGTAGCCCTCTGAGCTGGGGAGTCATAGAATCATTGAGGTTGGAAAAGACCTCTGAGATCATCTAGTCCGTGGTTTAATGAGATCTCTAAAGCAAAGTAGGTTCTAACTTGGTCATTGCTTTGGGGCTTTGTTCTTGTTTTTTCCTTTTGATCTTCTAGGGGGCGTATCTCTTTCTGTGTTACATCAAAAGGGGCAAAACACAGCATAAAACCTAAGATTGAGCAGGAGAACAAAGCCAAATAGCATGTGCTCTGTATCCCAAAAAGTGGGGAATGTGAAGATTGGAGTGCTAGAAAAAACAATTTTGAGAGCAATGACCAAAACTGAGGCTGGTGCATTCGGGCAGCTTGGTGCACTGCTAATTAAAGTCCAGTATGACCTACAGCTTGTGGACACTGTGTTTTCCTTCACCAAAATTTTTATAATAGACCAAACAGGGTGCTGATCATTGTGTCTCTTTTACAGAGAGAAGAATTCCCAAGCATCAAAAGTGTTTATTACCACTGACCTTTGTGGGCAGAAGTTCTTGTGCTTTTTGGTGGAATCCCAGCTCCAGCTGCGGTGAGCATCCCTGTCTTGGGGGCAGGTGAACAAAGAGGAGCACTCTAGAAATTACGAGCTAGATATGGGTTTTAATATACTTATTCCTCCGGCTAGTGGAATCTGTTAGGACAACATGTGATACATCACTGGCTCTCATATGACGTGTTTTTTAACTATGGTGGCATAGATGATTTGGGCTATTTAAGTAAAACTGACAGTTGTGGGAGAACGTTCACCATAATTTTGAACAATGTTCTTATTTATCCTCATCTTTACCCTTTAGAAGTACATCAGGGGGTTTCATTAGACTTGTAGAGTGAAAATTAGTTGACTAGCAGGGCAAAACAAGCAAAGGAAGGAGGAAGCAACCAGATATACCGCAACAAAACTAACTGCACCATGCAACACGGTTTTAATTTGCCGTCTTCTTTCTGTAACGACAGATAGGACAGTCCTTCTATGTATCCTGTTGTCTTCTCAAATCTCTAGGTGCGTAAAATTTCAAGAGAGCAACGATAAGTCACAGCTGATCTTTGGCTCTGTTACCAATATTCAAGCAAAAGATGCAGCTCCAGTGCAGGTACGTACCTCTGTGTGGATTTTTAATTGTGGAGTATCCTGCTTTTTCACTTGTGTTGTCCAACTGTTGTCTCTTTACTTAAATACAAGAAACTGAGTATTCTGCTTGATTATTGCAGGGCATTGATACACTGCTGGTTCTGGAAGGCAGTGGAAATCTAGTGCTTTATTCTGGCGTGGTTCGGGTAAGTAACAGTTTTCCTATCCCAAAACAAATGCTTGAATCTTTGATTACAAACTGGGCTGTACAGAGTATACTTTCTGAAAGTAGAGCTTTCTCAGTGAAGCTCTGCTAGAACTTTCAGTGGAAGTAGACCTGTAGCAATAATGTACAATACTGACCATATATGGTAGTTTTTTCAGTGTGTCATCATCTGAAGAAAGTGATTACATGAAGTAATCTTTAATCTCTTCAGAGACTTTAGTTTACCTACTTACGCCCTTTTCCTTGAAGATTTAAAAATCTGATAATGTCTGTATGTGGAAGCACAGGCATGAAAACCAACTATTCGTTTTCCTATATGTTGTTCACAAAAAGGTGGGGAAGGTTTTTATTCCCGGGCTGCCTGCTCCATCCCTGACAATGTCCAACCAAATGCCTCGGCCAAGTACTCCCTTGGATAGTGTCAGCACTCCATCCAAGCCTTTGAATAAGCATCTGGGACCCCTGGAAGAGGTAAGAAGAAAGGAGGTCCTGCCTTGGAAAGGGTTTAGTTGTAACAGCTTCAATTGATTGGTTGACTTAAACTTTAAAGGTAGCTTTTGAAGCTAAATCTCTTCTTCTGTAAAGCCCCTGAATAAACAGCGTTTAAATAAGTTCTATTTAGTGCTGCCCTATTTCTTTATTTATGCTTTCTGTAAAATGTCAGAGACAGAGGTTGGAAAGATATTTTTAGTTGCGTTCAAAATACTTACTAGCACATTAAGAATGGCAATTTTAGGTGGCCTTTGCTCAGATCCTTTTATTTCAACAATACTAAGTAACCGTTTTTACCACTTTTCAGGGTGTGCTTTTGTCACCAGTTCCAGAGCTAAGGGATTCTTCCAAACTTCACGACTCAACTTACGTTGAAGACTGTACTTTTCAGCAGCTTGGGACTTTCATTCATGCTCTGCGAGATCCCGTCCACAACAGAGTAACTTTAGTAGGTATTATCCTGTAATTTCAGTCAATGCTTTGTTAGCAAAGCAAAGTGAGGGTCAAGTTTACTTCTACTGCATAGTGAGACATTGCTAGCAGGTCCCGATCAACAGCAAAATATCACACCTGCGTTGGTGGCTCCGCATTTTTCTCTCTGTAGAATACTCTAGCAGTCACAGAATTCAGTTGATTCCCTCAAGTGATTCAGCTCAAGATCTATTTGAAGTGTTTCATGGAGCTAGCATCTGAGTTTGCAGATCTTTAGCGTAGCAAATAGCCAGGGATTAGGAATATTCCTAATCCGTAAATGAGTTCTGAGTTGATAGAAAAGGACCCTGGCTTTACTTTATGCATTTCATANAGCATCTGAGTTTGCAGATCTTTAGCGTAGCAAATAGCCAGGGATTAGGAATATTCCTAATCCGTAAATGAGTTCTGAGTTGATAGAAAAGGACCCTGGCTTTACTTTATGCATTTCATAATTTTGACTCTTACCTATTTTTTCAGGAACTCAGTAATAATACAATGGTTCGGATTACAATTCCCGAAATCGCCACTTCGGAACTAGGTATGATTCAGAATCCATCATGTGAAATATGTTCCATCATTTTTGAGGGTTCATTTCTTAAGTAGTTTATGCACAGTCTAGACTGTAACGGTTCAGTACCATGTATCCCAAGCTCTATTAACTCACCTTCTAGAGCTGCTACCGTTTGTTTAGGTGTGCTCTGTTGCTTTTAGTGCTTCACCCGCTGCACTCTTTAAACTTCCTTTGTTCTTCCGGTTCCTTTGCTCTCTACTGTTGTGTATGTTCTTGCTTGAGGGAGGGCTGAGATGCCAGTTCAGACGTGAGCTGGTTTCAGTAATGAGTAAGAAGGAACTTTTTTCCCCTTTGTGTGGAGAAGTAGAGGGGCTGCGCTTAACCCGAACTAAAGGAGCAGCTGTTGGAGGCTGCGTGGTGTGGCTTTTATAGGCAGAGTTGCCGGAGAGTTAAAAGGACGTCCAAGAACTGTGGAGATTTATAGCGCTGACTGGAGGAAGTACCAGCAGGTAAGATGGGAAAACACGCCTAACTTTATTTTTTTTTTTTTTCCCCCGTTTTCCAACAGTGAAAAGATGTCTGCAAGGCATCAAAGCTATCCTGCCCAAGGAGATAGCAGTACAGATGCTTGTCAAGTGGTACAATGCTTATAATGCTCCAGGAGGACCAAGCTATCACTCAGAATGGAATTTGTTTGTAACATGTCTCATGAATATGATGGGTTACAACACAGAGAGACTGTTCTGGACACGTAACGTAAGCAATCTCAGATGTTTGTTTTCCTCACTTACGTTAACGCTACTGATAATTCTTCAAGGTTCAAAATGGTTAGAGAGACCCTGAAGTGTCAGATTGTATCTTGTCTTAAATCACAAGATGCTATCAAATCAATTCTAGATTTCTAAATTTCAGGTGTACGCTTCAGTCTGTGTTTATCACAAAATACATTTATAAGGTACTTGCCACCAACTATCTCGGCCAAATAAAAATAGATTATGAAGATTTTACTCCATTTCATGTCTAACACTGATGCATTAAGGATTTGATTTGCCTAATCCATATTAAGCCTGTTTTCACTAGAAATGCAGGTTACAACTCGGATTCCTGTTTCCTAAGGAGGATTTTCCATGTAGGTTTTGAATTACAGTGTTTAAAGTTCTATTCTTTTTTTTTCTCAGCTGTTTTGCTGAATGTATTTGGAGTTTTCTATAAGTGGGTTTCTTACTAGCAAGTACGTTTGCAGTACTTGTAGGAAAAAAAAATAAAAAAGCCAGCAAGGATATGTGTACAGCTGACGTGAAAGCAATTACTGTATATCTACGTTACTAGCATTGGCTCATCCACAGTATTTCCTCTGTCCTAGTAAATACCAGATGTTAGGCAGTCAAACTGTGAAATCCTGCACCACATGCTAGAATAATTAGCTGTGTATAGAATAATCAAATTGCAGTATATGTTTGATATGAAAGCAAGGTATAACAGTACTTAAAGCAATGTCTTGTAATGCTTGGTTTGAATTTGGATGTTATGAGTGGTGATTCACTTATGCAACCTTGGGAATTTCAATACTGAGCTACTTCTGATCTCTTTATTTCTTGCAGCTTGATTTTGAAGGATCGCTTTCACCAGTTATTGCTCCAAAGAAGGCTAGACCATCAGAAACCGGGTCAGATGAAGTAAGAAATCGTTTTCTTTTATAAGAAAGAGCCTGGGGGGTGTGTGTTTGGTTGGTTTGGGTTTTGGTTTTTTTTTTAAAAAAGCAAACCAGAGGAACCACCCTCTGAGTAGTACACTTCCTCTGAGCTCATCTGAAATTACAAGCCTTTGGGGGAAGAAAAGTTATTTTGCCCTGTGCAGTGGCTGCGTCATGTGACCTTGCTCATCAGCGCTCTCGCTTCCAGTGAAGTAGGTTGGACTCAGGAATGAATTTAATGGATCACAAAGCAATCCCAGTCAGTCTTCTGACAAAGTCAAACCTCTCCTAGATGTTTCATCCCTTTAAATTGAAGTTGTCTCACTCCCATGGCTACTCAGCGCCTTTAGCAAGTTAGGAGCATCAAATCACATGCTTCACTGCATGTGCTGATTTTCCCCAGATTTAGTGGAGTGTTTAAGGTTGTTTCACTGGGTTTTACCTAGAGAGGAATAGGAAGTTCTCACATGGTCAAACAGTAAAGTGGGTGAGGCTTATTCTCATCCCATCATAGGAGGCTTACAAGCTGTGGTGGTCCAGCCGTGCTGTTAGTTTTTTGTGGGCTGAGAGCTCAGTGAGCCCATGGGGTTACGGACTGCAGTCGATGTGGAACAAAGGTCAGGATCTAATGCCTGATGCGCCTTGGCAGGGGAGGTACAAAGAAGGCTGGGAGCACTCTGTGAATTACATAAATACCCAGTGAGGCCTCATGCACAGAATATCGGTGCAAAGGCAGCACTCTTGGCTCTCTTTTGCCTTGTTCTCTTAAATATAAGGCTTTTTTGACTCTTATGCACAAGGGGGAGGGGGGCTGGAAAGGATGAAACTTAACAATTGAATCTCTGTGGCTTGCAGGATTTGTGCAGCACGATTATCATGTGACAATCACATTTGTGTATTGGTTTATGGGGGGGGAAAAACCTCTGTAACAGTGCTTTGGAGTTATCTTGCTGGAAGGTTACGTTCAGTGTGGAGCCTCTGCCTCTCTTCTTTGTTTTTTTGGTCTAGGACTGGGAATATCTCTTGAGCTCCGATTACCATAGGAATTTTGAGTCTCATCCTGTTGCCAAAGCTTTGCGACTGGACCCTCTGGAAGTTTTGGCTCTGAAGGATGACTTTTCACAGAGCCTTAGTTTGGATTCCTCAACTCTCCTTTTCACCCATATTCCTGCTATTTTCTTTGTTCTTCATCTCATCTACGAGGAGCTCAAGCTGAATAGTCTAATGGGAGAAGGAATTCGTTCGCTTGTTGTTCTTCTGGTTCAGCTGGCCAGGTATGCCCAACTGACAAATTGCAGATACTATATATCACGCAGTGTCTCTTGATGATGCGTTTGAATTATTTGGGGGGGGAATTGGGGGATTGCCCAAAGTGGAGCAGGCTTTTCATGTATTTGAAGAAATGAATGAATGTTTAAAACCTTTCTGTACTTAAAGATACTGGCTGTAGCAAATCTCTTACATGGTTCTGGCCACTTCCCAACATCAGTGTGATTCACAAATCTTAGATGCTGCCGCTTGTGTTTTTTCTACTGTATTGTGACAGCTCAGCTCATGAGATCTGTCAAATATTCTTGTTTGTTGTGTCATCTTCACTGCAGCCTGTGACTACATCTTCGTGTCTTCCACAACTGCCTTCAAGTTGCACTGCATGCATGTAGATAGAAAGATACAGTGTTTTAAGTAAAAGGCCCAGTGACGTCTCCCTGAGTTGTATTTGCTATTTTTACCAAATTTTTTCTACGCTTGTGGGTTCTTCCCCAGTAGCACCTACTATAGCTGGCTGGCAAAATGGTTCCCAGAAGTAGCATCTGGTCCCTAGTGCTGAAAAGGTTGGCCTGTCCTCTGTTCTGTCATGCCAACAAGAAGCAAGTCTGAAACGAAAGACTATGTGTCTTTTGAGGCTGGCAGCTGTTGTATGTATTCATGTCTTGCAGATAACCCAGCAGGTTATCTAGCTTTAACAGTTGGAATTTGGAGGAAACTGTAGTGACAGTGGTCACACCTTAGGCGGCAGCGGTGGTGGTGATGGGGGTGTGGGACAAAGCAGAGTGACAGCTGAAGAGAAGTGTACTCGGGGGGAAAATTAAACATAGAGGTTCGCTGCTTAGGGAAGGGGCAATGCCCATGAGCAGCCTTAGTTAAGAAGGTCAGAACTTCCTTCCTTATATCTAGTGCATACACAAACATTTTAAAAAAAATCCACAGAAGACGTCACAGAAATGCAGAAAGGTTGGGTGGGGGTTTTTCCCTCTAATGTGATTCAAATCTCTCTCATTCTAGAGACTTAAAACTTGAAGCTTATATAGATTATTACTACAGAGACTATCCAGCCCTTGTAAAAACCTCCAGACAGACTTGCGTGATTGATCAAGGTAAGTTTAAGGCCATGTGAAGCTGCATATTCAGTGATGATGACTTGCAGATTCTCTCTAATACCGAGCATGTTGCTAACTGTGCTCTTTAAAGCTGGTCAGGACTTAATCCCAATACACAAAACTGCTCACAGTGCTGAGGTTGCCTTGTTTTTAATAGCCTCCTAAGACGACTGGAGTGAAATTAGCACAGTATAGTCATGAGGTAGTGCCTCATGGGACACTCCACGGAACAAGAATTTGAGAGGGAACGATGGTTTCATCTTGGCAAACTCCCAGCTCAGACTGGCTGAGAAATCTTAGCAGACAAATGTGGAAAAGCCTGGTAGCGAGATGTCTCTCTTGTGGAAAGTAGCGCTAGGCTGGCAGGCTCTTGTTGTTATGAACTATAAACCTAAATCAGAGCTAAAAGCACAAACCTTAAAGCTAAAATAAGGTCACATATTGCTTGTGCGCCTCTTTAGTGTCCTACCAGCTGAAATTTGCTGGTCATGTAAGATAAACTGCTGTTTCTCCTGACCAAAAAAAAAAAAAAAAAAGTCCCGTAGCATTGGTCAGGCTTTGCTACTCATGTTTGTGGTCAGGGAAGGCAAAGATATTATGGTTAGGTTGTCCTCTCACTTAAGCAATTTATTGTTGTTGAATTATAGACTGTTCTAGTGAGGTTTTTGAGAATTACTAATTTTATATGTTTTCCTTTTCACTGTGGGCTGAGATAAATAATTTTTGTTCTTGCAAGACAAATAAGTGTCTCATTTTGTCACTGCTGACTAGCTATAAACTTCCATCTAATAAGGAGGGAGATGTGATCTGTAACATTTTGGGAAAATACTTTATTTTTGTAGTAAAACAGAAGTAGTACTGTACCGCTTGCTTTGGGAACGGTGGAGAAATTTTGTGCGTTTGCTATGAACTCAGTGTCATTGCTGTTCCTATGATTAAGTCCAAACAGGTTTCATGCACCATCCCTCATTTTTTTCTGCTGAGCCTCCAAGTATCTTCCAGTGGCTGAGTTCCTGTCTGAAGGGAGAGGGAGTGCAGCCTTATCCTTATTTACCAGGAATCTGTGAAAGGAGCAAACTGGTAGTACTGGTACGTACTTTGGTAAAAAGGATACGTTTTATGCTGTCAGCATAGCAGCGCCGTGGCCAGTGTTTGCCTCAGCGGCTTAATTTCCTGCGAGTGAAGCGTCCCCAGTGGGAAGTCATCTAACAGAGGGTTTAATCGTACTGTACGGAGCAACGGGGGCATGCTGGAGGGGTGCTGAGCCTGTGATAAATAACTGCTGTAGCTGTACTGTTTGGAGACTTAAGCAGCTCCAGGTGTTGGTGCTCCATACTAAGTAGACCTCATCTGTCTGCATGAAATTCTCTTGAGTATTCCTGCAATATAGTAAACTGTGCAGTGTCGGCCTCTCCACAGGAAGAGTAATATGTATTTAGCAGAGAGAGAAATCCCTGTGAGTCCTCTCTTCTCTTTTATTACTTTAATATTACTGAAGGGTGTGGATGGGTTTTAGCAGGTGGGAGGAGGTATTTGAGGTTTGGAAGGAAAGCTCCTGAGCGCAGAATGAGTAGCCTATGCTTCACTGCTTATGTTTTTTTTTGTGGTTTGCAGTAGTGGCACGCGAAAAGTAATAATGTAACTCAAAGTTAACTGTATTTTGTGAGTGAGAATTTCCCGGCTTTCTTCTTGGGCATGTGTCAACATAAATATTCAGTCGCATGAGTAGTTATAAGTGCTGATGTTATCTCCTGGTCAGCCTTGCTGGCTTATTCACAAAGTGGTTATGGAGAAAATCTGCCAATACAGGCTTCGGAGCAGAGGTGTTGAGCCTGGGGTGGCTGAAGAGCAAAAGGGGGAGGAGGGACACTGCTCTGAGCCACGGTCAGTTGTAGAGTCTCTGATATGAGCTGCCATGAGTCAGCCTGTCTGCTTCAGAGTGTGGAGGGTTGAAGCAGCAGCACTGAGACTGTTTAAAGTGCTGATGCTTTCACTTAAACTTTGCCTCTGCATTCAAGCTCTGAAGAACTGTAGCCCTTCCCGTGGGCTATCACCTGCGGTCTGTCCACCCATCTCATGTCTTTTCTCCTACCTCGGCATGACGTGCCTATGCGGAGGTCGGAACTGGCATGTTGGCAGTGTATCTTATATCGAAGGATCTTAATGAAGAACACGAAAGACTTGTACCTGTGATTTTTTGCCTTTGGCATGCCAGCTTGTCTGTCAGTATCAAAAAGCAAACAGGGTGACAGATCACGTTGATTTTGCTGGCTAGATAGCTGAAGTGGACCCTGCTTTGAATGGGGAACAACTTTTCACTCGGAGCCCTCACAAAGTAGCCAATATCAAGGTGTGGAGAAAACTGAGTGAAAAATGGTATCTGTAGAAGATGTGTGTGTTTTGCAAGAGAAGTTAAATGAAATGAGAGAAACATGGGAAATAAACTAGCAACATGTTTTTCTGTTTAGAAGATCTTTCTCTTTTTACCTTTGAAAGAATTATGAGGGAAAATTGAGTTAATCATTTCAGGATTTATTTTTTCCAAACTTCAAGACAGAAATCTAAAGCGTAAGAGTTTGTTACTTGCTTCAGTTGTTTCAATCTCTTTTTACTAACAATGTTTTCAGAATAAACCTGTCCCACTGTTTAAGTTATTGCAGTTATCTTCTGCCTGTTTTGGTAGGTAGTATAGCAATAGCTGCGCACTGAGTGACTTTGCGTTACGGTGTCTCTTTCCTATCCAGAGTGTGGCTCTGTATATACTTGGTGATGAGAGCGCTGTATCTAATGAAGCCTCCCATTATTTGTACAAGATTACATCAGGTAATGATGCTTTGATGCCATCACAGTATCTCCTAGTGTCTTGTGCTTATTATGTGCTGTCATTTTGCCTGGAGAATGTGGAAGTAACGTGGCCTTGTCTTTCGTAGGACAACGAAAACAGCAAATAGAACAGGATGACAATAGGTATGGGGGTTTTTTTAGTGTTATTTTAAACTCTTGAGTTTTTGACTTTTTGCTGACTTTTGGACTAGCTTTTATTGGCTCTTCCTTTATTCCCCTTTATTTTACAGATGCAGTTTCAGACACAGCACATCAGTTTCCAGCCTGGCTGAAAAGTTAGTTATTTGGATGACTAATGTTGGTAAGAGCAGCTTTTATCATTGTGCAAAATGGTAACAAACATAAGTAATAGTCTCGTGCTTGCATAATACGAAATAGACTTTATCTAGTTTTGATAAAAGTTTGGTTTTTTTCCTCATTAATTTTAAGGTTTCACCTTAAGAGATCTGGAGTCTCTCCCCTTTGGTGTAGCTCTTCCTATCAGAGATGCGATATATTATTGCCGAGAGCAGCCTGCCTCAGACTGGCCAGAAGCGGTTTGTCTCTTGATTGGGCGCCAGGATCTGTCCAAACAGGCCTGTGAAGGGAACCTGCAAAAGGGTAAATCTGTGAGTATGGCCATAAATGGACTTTATTATACTGGGTATTGGGCAGAGCACCCTTTTCGGAAACTTCCCCACCATCTGCTTGATGCTCAGGGCATCAGAAGTTGCAGAATTCAAGACTGAGGGCAGCGCAGGTTTACATGCATATGAGGGTTTCAGTACAAAAACCAGCATCCGGCACAGGAAGAGTACAGGCATAGCTGTGAAAACTGTCAATATAAAAGAGACTTTAAATTTAATACAGGCGTGGTGCTCCAAAGCTTTGCCTACAGAGCTATTTGATTGCCTGTGTAAGTCCTCCTCCTCTCCAAAATGGCTGCAACTTTGGGAGGTGTTGGAGAGGTTTTGGTACTCCATCCAGAGACTCTGCCATCAAAACATCAATGGCACAGGGAGAAGGACATGCGTATTTGTCAGTCTGGCTCCTTCTTGCGTTGGCATAACTGGAATCTCCCTCTCCTCTGGAAGAACTGGATTGCTTTCTGAAATAAGCTTCTCATATTTCTCTCTCTCTCT